>NWSH02000085.1:4585494-4601808 GCA_002382865.2 Heliothis virescens
CTTAGATTTTCGATTCAACCATTATTTACAGAGTAATTGATAAACAAAGTGAACGAGATCATTTTTGCTTTGATTGACGACAATTCCTTGGAAAATCATCGTACAAACTAACCGGTTACATTAAATGAAAGCGCATTAAATTTTCAAAAAAAGCTTTGGAGTGAGATAAAGAAAAAAAAATTTTTTATGAACTTGTAGCTTTCCAAAGTTGAGAAAAATTCTGTAATTTTTTTCTTTCGTTGATTTCTTTAGTGTTATTCCAAAACTAGAGATTTAAAAAAAGAATCAAGGATAGATCTCAAAACTAGAATCTTGAACCTATAATTTGCTGGTTTTCTTTTTTCTGTACGATCATTTTCCTTGGAGATACAGCTTCTTGAAAATCACATAAGAAAATCGTCCATGAAAAAATATCCTTAAATTTTTTTGATGTGTGTATAATAAACTGAATGAATATAGCCAAACTACTTCATAACTTCTTTCTTTGTTGATAACAATATCAATAATTCATAACGCATTTAATTAAAATATTTCGGCCAATAAAACGTGACTTATCGACTTATGAATAAATTAATAATGTTTCTTTTGTTTTAAACATTCCAATACATTAAAAATAAAATTACGATTAAAACAAAATAATCGAAAAGTCGTCGTATCAAAATAAATGTCGATACAAAAAAGAAGGATTCATCAGGTTCTCATTTTGCTTTAATAATAACAGTTATTCAAACACCGTTAATAATATGCATTTACGACATTTCACTCTAATTGCCGATTTCTGAAGACCATTATCGGTTATCCATTATAGTTTATCCATTTATTTTCACTTAGAAATGACAGAGATTCCCGTAAGATGTCGATGGGCGTTCCTTTCCGTCTCAAAGTCCGTTGTAAAACTATGATCTTAATTCCGCTCTTGATATAAACATTTAGGTAAAAAAAACACTATGCAAAACTTATTTAGAACATGGACATACATTTATCAAGTGCATCCGCACCAAAAATAGTTCAACCACTTGTTTACGCGTCCTACAAGGAAACAAACAGATAAAATATCATTTTCCTACCACAAACCGCGTCTAATTAGCAATATCTGCACACGTGTTTATTATTCATGTGTATAAATGTCACGCCTCGATTATTCTCATAAACAATTAGCTCAGCTTAAAGTCAGGAAAATGATAGCACCCGAAATAGATGCAGTAACAGGTAAATGTCGTGTTATTGTGGTATTTTAATAGGCTGTGATATGGTGTGTTGCGGGTAAATATGATGTCATGTAGGTAGCTGAGGTTGTTTTGGCTGTTTTGGTACCTATTGTATACTAGCCGTTACCCGTGGTGTCACCCATTTTGGAGGCAGTAGTGCCTCTGCCATCCTGAAATAATTTTGCTCAAGTTTGATTTCTCTGTACATACAACTGAAGAATACTATGCTACTATAGATTTTTTATCATCTGTCTAGCCTTTTCCCAACTATTTATGGGGTCGGCTTCCAGTCTAACCGGATGCAGCTGAGAACCAGTGTTTTTTTATTTTTGATTTTATATGGAGCAACTGCCTATCTGACCTCCACAACCCAGTTACCTGGGCAACCTGACACCCCTTGGTAAGTCTGGTTGTCAGACTTTCTGGCTTCAACCGTAACGACTGCCAAAGATTTCAAATGAACAGCCGGACCCACTGTTTATCGTGCCTTCCGAAACACGGAAGAACTCGTTATAAAAGATGGTCACCCATCCACGGGCCGACCGCGCCAAGCGTTGCTTAACCTTATGATCGATCGATCCGCGCGGCTTTGACTTAGACACGAGCTCTTCCAAATCGTCTTCGATTTTAGTCAACTTATGTAAACAGATAATAAATAGTAATCGTCTCCTTCACAAATGCAATCTATACTTACTAATATTATAAAGCTGCAGAGTTTGTTTGAACGCGCTAATCTCAGTAACTATCGGTCCGATTTGAAAAATTATTAGTTGCCCATTTATCGAGGAAGGCTATAGGCAACTTTTTATCCGGGTGCGCCGAGTAGTTCCCACGGGACGCGGGTGATATAATATAATTATGCAAATAAAATATCTATGTCTTTCACGTGAAGCTTTTCCTAACAAAGAAATTATAATACTTGGATATTATGGCTATAAAGTATTAACCGTTACGTTCTTTATTTCCAGGTGAATCAGCTGAAGGAGCTCATACGTCGCATAGACTTACCACTCCACGAGCACCTGCAGACGCACGGCGTGGACTACCTCCAGTTCTCGTTCAGGTGGATGAACAACCTGCTCACTAGAGAGATCCCCCTCCCGTGCACCATACGCCTGTGGGACACATACCTCGCAGAATCCGACGGGTTCGCCACCTTCCAGCTCTACGTCTGCGCAGCTTTCCTACTCCACTGGCGGGAAAAACTCATGCTAGAACGAGATTTCCAAGGCCTCATGATACTCCTACAGAACGTGCCCACGCAGAATTGGACCGATTCAAATATAAGTGTATTGGTAGCGGAGGCGTATAGGCTTAAATTCGCATTCGCGGACGCGCCGAACCATTTACACAACGCGGGCAAGTCGGACAGATGACCTGGGCGGTAGTCTGCTGATACCTGGCACAGTCGCGGAATGATGTCTATAGGGGAGTTTGTTAGTGTCGGAAAACGCGAGGGGCTTAAAATGCTCCGTTTTGTGATCAAGCTTATACGCCACAGAATGCTATATATCCACAACGTGGCCTGGGCTGCTAGCATACGAATTACATATAATAAACTTCGTATCGATATGCTGTGGAAGAAAAACGTGATAAAATACAAAAAAAGTTGTTTAACACACGCATAGCTGCGACCATTTTAGGCTAGGACTACAATGTATGAGAATTTTTGGAGAAAAATATCTCTGTTGTGTATAGACTTCTTTCCGTGACGATGTGACGACCATGTTGACATTGTCTATGCTTGTATACAATATAGATGTTTCGCGGTGTAAGGCGAGCATACAATGCAAAGTGAGAATGTCAAGCCGACTGTGTGTGATCAGGGTAAAAGGTTTCCATTGCTTCCGCGTCACCAGCTAAACTATGAAATACGATGCTATTTGGGTGCTTAGAGACGACGAATTATTAGCTAAACTTCAATTTATGTAAGTATCGATTTTACCACCCAATTTAATCGCGACCATAATGAATAGTTCAAGCTAAACGCTTATTAGTTTGATGAACTGTGTGCTGCATGTGACTTGGAGTGTAACAAGATGGCGTAAAACTCGATATTACATTGGTATTTTGTTATAGATGTTTAACTATTTAAAGGGCTTTAATACTTAATGTTGGATCCATATTTATTAACAGACGACTTAATTCAAGGTATCGACATTTTCGTAGTAAACAGTTTGATATTGTAAATATCAGCAAGAAAACAGTACATTACCATAGACTAGACGACAGTGTGACTATTCGAATTTATTTTATCGATATTCGTGATTCGTAATATCGATGTCCGCACCGACATCGTGTTTCATAGTTTAGTACAAGACAACGCATACCCACTCCCTAGATTTTATAGTTGGCAACCAACACGCCATATTAATTGTTTTGCTATATAACGGCCTAATGGATTTTAGTTAATACGATGGTGGGGCGACTCGATAACATTGGATATTTTGTGCACAACACTATTGATATCTCCGAAAATTGTTGTAAGTTACTCAAAGACGTCGATTGGTGAATCAGAGTAGAAATTAGTCTCGAATTTATAAAAGATAGATAATTATATTATTGAAATAAAGCCAATCTATCAGGTGAACAGGCGGCAAAGAGGATAGAACTCCTTCGACATCCAAGTTCCGTATTGCAGAATGAAACTTAAATTTACATAATCTTATCATAAGAAAAGAATGTTACGATCTAATTGGTTTGTCCTAATTTCTGACAGTACTTGAGTATTCTGCTACATGGACCTCCTTTCATATCGGTGACTTTTCTAGTGTTGTGTAAAAAGTACTTATTTAATGAAATAATGTTATCCTTTGTCACACACCAATACATTATGTTAAAGGGCAGCTGATCGCTGGGTTAGGCGGATCGCACCATGCGTCACTTGCTGCGGATTTCTATAACCTATCCATCCATTGTTTTGTCATTACAGATTGAAATTTGACATAATTTATATGGAGCTAATGTCAAATTCAATATTTAATCGTAAAACAGCGGATAGATAGAAAACGTTGTAGAAATCGGCCAATAATAACAGTGATCGTCTTATATATTGCGTTTGCTCTAATCAGTAGACGCCAGGTTGAATTGGGGATCATTTGAGTACGTTAGTTCATATTAATTTAATTGAGAATTTATCTCAAGCCTTAGTTTAAAGACCTGTAACTTAATACCTACTGTTAATATTGTTTAAGTTCACGAGCAGGTTGTTTTTAGTTTATTTCGTAGTAGTAATATTTGTTTGGGGTCAATAAAATATTCAATAATAAATTGATATGACGTGATTAGGCAGTTGTAACGTATCCACCGATTTAAACACCCGTTCAGTGTTTGCTAACCATGGTGTGATCCGCCCTGTGTAAAATACTTTGTTTGATTTATTTTTTGTTTTTTTTGTGACCTCCATTTATGTACTATTTGATTTTATTACTACGTTATTTTACTTAGATTATTATAGCATTATACATTATATATTTACGAATGTGAGTTTTATTTTTATTACCCAAAGATTAAATAGAACGAAATCCTAATTGATACAACTTTGAGGTAGGTACATAGAAACTCTTCTTTCTAAAGTCCTATAAAAAGGTGATTTTAAACGAGACCTAAAAGTGGAACCGCGACATATGAGAATAAGCTGTTGATCCTCTTTTTTCAACAAGAAAAAACAGCCGCTTGTTTCAGCTGAAAAATGGCCAGTTGAGTCAGTTGCTACCTACGTAATATAATGGTCAGGGAGTGCACTAGAGTTGTGCTATGTAGCTAAATTAGGGAAGCGGGAAAGGGCGACATCATCCATAGCACGCATCCTTCCTTCCTATCTTAATTAAATACGTTTCCACCAGTGCTAAGCTATATGTACACACGACAGCACATCAAGTTACCACAATCTGTCAAATTTTTGCAATAGCATTTCAACCTTATCACAATAGTGGGTAGGTTAATGTTTTATTGGTAAAATTTGACAGAATCGTATACGTTGACCTGCTGTCGTCTGTACCAATGTAATAAACGTAATAATGTAATAAACGCATCCACAGCAACGTCTAGCATAGCCTAGCATAGCACATCGCTGGTAGAAAAGCATCCTAAACAAGCGCAAAGCCCTACATACCCAAACACGATATAGTTTTGATTTACATTAGTGTAAATGAATGCCTCCACTTACCTCAGCATACTGCATACCCAAAATACAATGAAAATAAGTTGAGAGTAAAAAAAAATACAGTGCGTCGACATTTTGCCATACGAAACTTTTCAGGCGCTCAGCATTACTTGGCAACATTTTCTGGCGCTCACTGCGCAAGTCCAACTCCGGCCTTCACCTAGAACTTGACACCTACCTACTGACCTGCAGCATCCCAATATCATTTCATAAACAAGATAAAATCTATCTCCAACAAAAACATTGAACAATAAATCCCACATATTCTCGAGTTGTCTGTAAAGTTTCAGTGTAACTTTGTGCCCTTCATGATATAAAATCGATAAAATCAGAAGGTATCTTCTACGTTTCGGATGAATTGTGACCTTGACCGAGATATTGAGTGGGTAAGTAGTTCGATGCAATTTAAGGATATGTAGATAACATTAAATTAATAGGTATGTGAGTACCTAGGTAGTACTTAACACTATAATCAAATAAGCTTGTTATTGACTACATCCTAGGATAATTATTATGTATGCAAAGCAGTAGATTAAATATATATTGGTAATGTTACTTATAGCACAATATAAAGATTTAAGTAATATTTAGGTCTTATTGGTACCTTATAGGTATTTAAGTACGTGTTTTAAGTCCCTTCTGAATGAAAAAAAATGTCTAAATACAATTTTACCAGTACTTACCTATCTTCTTATGAATTTTAAAGTCCGGGCAAGTTTCATAGGTTCCAGATAGAGTTCTAGATAGCTATCTGACAGATAACGCCTTAGAAAAGCAGTCAAAATGATTAATTTTCTATGGCATTATTATCAATCTGGTTAGTATGTATAAGAATAAGAATTTTCAGAATCAATTGCTATGACCATTATTTTGCCGATCTGCCCTTAATGACCAAAATCAAATTCCTAATGTTGACTTGGGCTATGTAAGGTAGGTATCTAAGTACAGACGACAGCACATCAAGTTACCACAATCTGTCAAATTTCTTCAATCGATTTTCAACCTTATCACAATAGTGAGTAGGTTTATATTCGAGTGGTAAAATTTGACAGATTCATATACGTTGACCTGCTGTCGTCTGTACATTATTTATCCTTTAATGGGTTTTTCCAAAACATGTACGACTACAACAAATGTGGTTTTCCTATATTGATACTATCAAATTATGGCCTTCGAATTTATTTATTATGGAGCTGAAAATATATAATATTACGGATGATATAATAAGTACTTACTTAATAATAATAAATATGGTGTTTAATTTTTAATATGTTGTTAAATTTATAGCGATTTATGTCATTTAAAATTATTAGATAAATAATTTATAATAGGATGACATGGCTTTTACAGATTTATTCGTATCCTAAGGATAATAACAAATTAAGTTGCTGCGTCCATTTTGCCCCTTACTATACTTACTGAATACTGCTGATTCCAGTAACAATTTTTGGCGTTTTCTTCTATACTTATGTGTTCAATTTGAAATCTTTCGACGTGTGTCATGTAGGCACATACTTATCCTGCTCGCTATAATCGCCTACTCCGGTGGTCTGAAGAACCGACTTCTCACTTCATACCTTCTTACCATGCATGAATCAGTCCAATAAGAGATTCTGTAATATTTAAAAAATATTATTTAACCCAGATAGACTAAATACTGTATTCTACAAATGCNATAATTATTATGTATGCAAAGCAGTAGATTAAATATATATTGGTAATGTTACTTATAGCACAATATAAAGATTTAAGTAATATTTAGGTCTTATTGGTACCTTATAGGTATTTAAGTACGTGTTTTAAGTCCCTTCTGAATGAAAAAAAATGTCTAAATACAATTTTACCAGTACTTACCTATCTTCTTATGAATTTTAAAGTCCGGGCAAGTTTCATAGGTTCCAGATAGAGTTCTAGATAGCTATCTGACAGATAACGCCTTAGAAAAGCAGTCAAAATGATTAATTTTCTATGGCATTATTATCAATCTGGTTAGTATGTATAAGAATAAGAATTTTCAGAATCAATTGCTATGACCATTATTTTGCCGATCTGCCCTTAATGACCAAAATCAAATTCCTAATGTTGACTTGGGCTATGTAAGGTAGGTATATAGGTACAGACGACAGCACATCAAGTTACCACAATCTGTCAAATTTCTTCAATCGATTTTCAACCTTATCACAATAGTGAGTAGGTTTATATTCGAGTGGTAAAATTTGACAGATTCATATACGTTGACCTGCTGTCGTCTGTACATTATTTATCCTTTAATGGGTTTTTCCAAAACATGTACGACTACAACAAATGTGGTTTTCCTATATTGATACTATCAAATTATGGCCTTCGAATTTATTTATTATGGAGCTGAAAATATATAATATTACGGATGATATAATAAGTACTTACTTAATAATAATAAATATGGTGTTTAATTTTTAATATGTTGTTAAATTTATAGCGATTTATGTCATTTAAAATTATTAGATAAATAATTTATAATAGGATGACATGGCTTTTACAGATTTATTCGTATCCTAAGGATAATAACAAATTAAGTTGCTGCGTCCATTTTGCCCCTTACTATACTTACTGAATACTGCTGATTCCAGTAACAATTTTTGGCGTTTTCTTCTATACTTATGTGTTCAATTTGAAATCTTTCGACGTGTGTCATGTAGGCACATACTTATCCTGCTCGCTATAATCGCCTACTCCGGTGGTCTGAAGAACCGACTTCTCACTTCATACCTTCTTACCATGCATGAATCAGTCCAATAAGAGATTCTGTAATATTTAAAAAATATTATTTAACCCAGATAGACTAAATACTGTATTCTACAAATGCGGTTTGGTTTACATAAAAATAAATGCGGTTACGTGACTTACAATTTTCATCACTCTTTCTTCTCTTTGTTTAAAAGTATAGGTCCATAATATAAAGGTGCCGGACGACATGTCTGTCGAATCTTTAACAATTCGAATCGGATTTTTTTGCAATATTTCTCTATCAAAAATTAAATGTAAACAGATGAGCTTCTTAGCCACTTTCGTTGCTCTTTCCATAAAAAAATTAAAATACGTTTGATTAAATAAACATCTCGGTGAAGGTCGTTATTCAAGGGATGCTACTAGGCTATAAGCTAATAGACGGAATGAGTTTTGCTAGTTTGGTTTGAAAGCACGCTTAGGTTTCTTTTCCAATACTATACGAAAGACTTAAGTAACGGTTGCTATGTAATTTTTTTGTAATATTTTGATTAGTATAAAGAACGATTATACACATTTTGTAATGTGTTAGTTGTTCTATCGGCAAGCGTCCAGTCTTCCTGTCACATTTCCTGTGTAATCGATAACAGAATATGTTCGCTCCTAAAATAGGGAGGGTAAGAGCCGGGATTCAGGTACGAATTATTTATATGAACAAAAATGGGCTCAAAAATAATGTATCTACAGAGCCGTTTTACCCTTACTTACTTAAACTGGCTGCTGAAAGGAAGCGTACGGTCTGGGTGGTGCCTTTGGGTAATATGTCATTTTCGGCCCACCTATTGCTGCGCAGCTCTAGGCAAGTGGTCCAAGGTAAAATAGGGCACTGAAACCTTCTACATTAAAGGGAGAATCCCACGGCCCGATGGGTGATAAAGCGAGTATTAAAATTACCCCCTGACAAAGAGTTTTTACACTTGATGATGAACATCTGCAACTGGGAACTTGTCTGTTATTTTGCTCTTCACCATAAAACATACCTAACTAATAGGAAAGCACAAACAAAAACTCCTAAATCACTGAACATCCTTATGTTGTACATGCTGTGTCTACTGCTAAAGACTATTCATTTTTTAATTCCATAGACGTTAAGATTTTTAAAAAATGCGGACTTTTATCCTTTTATCCCGGGGGCGCTACCACATCACTACGGCTACTTTTTTGTCCAATGTGAGTCAGTTGTCCGTAAAACAGTAGTGGTCACGAAACGCGGCTAATTGGCACCATACGAATAACACGCGGCTTTCCTTGTAGATAAAATGTACTTTATTAACAACCGTTCAACGGGAAATTTGTTATTAGTGACTTTGTTTTGAACTGTGTCACAGTCCTGGTACGTAGAATTTAATATTTTATTTAATTGTTTATTTTGATTTTAATAGTTGGTTCATGAAATTGATTTAAAAAGTTCAAAGATATGAGAAGCATGTTGATATTGAAATTAATTAATTATTAAAAAAAATCAATCATCGTGTGTTTTTTAAATGTTAAGTCGTATTTTGTACCTAGTTTTTAAGATGTTATCTGTACCATAGTAGATAGATACGGCTCTATTTAAATTGTACCTCTGTCAATGTTGTTACCTGCATCTCACACTAAACTCTTATCAACAAAGTGTATGGAAACGAAGAAGATATTAAAACTCTTGTCGGTTGCGGCTCATCGTATGGCAGTTTGCTGTGTTTAATTGCCAGCTGCCTAGCGAAGGGCAACAAATGACTGAGTTGACCAACGATTCAACCAATTTTCAGAAGATTTATACGAAGATCTACGCAGTGCCGTGAGCGTGGCCAAAATTTAATTTGCCATCGATCCGCTAAGAAGAAGAAGATTTATAGAAGACACTGGAACTGCGGAGTTATATTGTGTGTTTTATACTTATAAGTTAGTTGCTAAGTTAAATCTTTATTACTTTTTAAAATTAGATCCGATCTCGTTAGCATAGAAGCTGTAGTCTATCTGTGCTACTGGAAATTTGTTTGATACGAAAATTAAATAAATCTGTCTGGCCAACAGAATTATTTCAAAATCGGATATATTTTAAGACTTGCATATGTTTATTTAAGAGCTGATTTGAATCTCGGAAATATTTCGTACAAATACTAGATACTTAGAGAAAGCTCTATAATCTACAGGTTTACATGTATATAGCCTTATAGGTACGTGGTCTTTGTCGAATTTGGTACTTTAGACGCCAGTTTCATAGGTTCCAGATAAAGTTCTAGATAGATATCTGGCAGATTCTGCTATAGAAATGTTTTCAATTTTGACTACTTTTCAATGGCAGTATCTGCATAGTTATCTGCATAAATGCATAGTTTTAGTGTGGAAACTGTTTTGGATCATGTATGACTTATGTTTGTAATTCTTTTATGTTTCTAAGATATCTGTTTGTTTCCCAAATAAAATAAAATAAAATAAAATAAAATCTGTTAGTATTATATGGCACTAGCTTCTGCCAGCGGTTTCACCCGCCTCCCGTGGGAACTACTCGACGCACCCGGATAAAAAGTAGCCTATAGCCTTCCTCGATAAATGGGCTACCTAACACTCTTTTTTTTTTTTCAAATCGGACCAGTAGTTCCTGAGATTAGCGCGTTCAAACAAACAAACTCTTCAGCTTTATAATATTAGTATAGATTATGGCAGTATTGTGTGTACCAAATATAAAGTTAGATACGCAATCACAATTAGCTCTATAACACAATGATGTGGTTGCTCCGCATTCAACATTTTTTCAAATTAATATTTGTTATCAATTATCGTACGTTACATTAAAACGAGTAGGACTGAATGACGTGAGCGATATGCCACTATCAGGACGTTGCAACGAATTACCGATAACTTTAATATAATTTTAAATAGGCACTGCGTTTGTTATTTAGAACTTTAATTTTATTAATAAATATAAGTGCGGAATATTCATCCAGTAATCTTAATTGGTTTACTGATAGTAAAAGATGATATAACATAGCATAACATAGTACTTATAACACATACGTATTACTAACTTTAAGGACGTACTGGCTGACAACGATCTGTCTAAGGCTTTCGACAAAGTTCATATGCTAATGTTATGCGAACAGTCAGTCAAATAAGCGTTATTAAACTGCGGTATAGACTTACGGGGACTCTCGATAGAAAATCTTCGCATTATAATATGCCCTGAATTAATTTTCTGCTACCCTTTGCGTCCCATGAGCCGAGCATACCTCAAGGTTGTATCTTAGGCCCAATACTGAATTGTGTGACTATTGGTAACTCAATTTACCGTCCACATAATTATAGATTCTTTATTTATGTAAGCTTAGATCGTATTTACAAGTATACTGGTCAATAGCCCATCTCTATATTATGTTTGGTGTAACGATACACGAAACAAACAATTTTAGCAAATGGAACGTGTGCTAAAAAGGAGAATTATTTTTAATATTTTGCTAGATACTAGAAAATAGAAATCAAAGGTGTCAGTCACCGTGACTGACATAGTGATCTATCAACGCACAGCCCGAACCACGGAGGGATCGGGCTGAAATTTGGCATGCAGCTAGATAGCAGGATGTAGGCATTCGTTAAGAAAGGATTTCCCAAAATTCCCACGGGAACTGAAAAAAACAGGACTTTCATATTTACGCGGGCGAAGCCGCTGGCAGAAGCTAGTGCTTAATAAAGTCCCAATAGTTAAATAGTGATTTTGCTAGTATATGTTTAATATCTTTGGTGACCTGTAACCCGTTATAATTAATAGCCATATTTAAGCACTAACGAATATCTAGTCTTTAGGAATAAAGTGACTGACCTCAAAATATGCGATACAGTTAGCGTGACATCAGTTGACATCACATTATTATGTGAATTTAATTTTAAATGATCAAAATAAATTAAAAACTGGTTATTATTGTATAACACATAATACTGTGTTTGGGTATCGGATTTCTGATTAGTTTTGGGTTATTTTGATATTATCACTACTTTTATATGATTCCTGTTTAAAGTCCCATTTACCTGGAAAGGCACGTAAAGCCGTTCTTCAATGCTATTCATTAGCAGTCCTAGTTATAATTCCACGTCAAAAGCCTTCAGCCTGATTTGGGAAAACTGACACTAGGGCTTGTTGGGTGATTGAACCTGCAGCTCTCTCGATAAGAAGAAGGGACATAGGGCTTGCAGAAGGCTTTACCACTCCTTTCGATCTTGAGAAGCAAGTCCCATGTCCTTCGAGCCAGATCAGTTGAGGCAGGCTCCTTCTCTCTCGCTCTCTTCCTTGGCACTTCAGACCTTGCAAGAGTATACTATTCAGGACTCATATGGAACCAATGTTATTATTTACCACTTAAGCGCTTGGATGTGCCTATCTTCTGGTTTCAAGGCTGCATGGCGTATAACAGTTTCATTATAAGTGGGTATTAGCCAAATTTCTGTCAAAAAACATCGGAAAACTAGGTATTTTTGTACAGGATAATTCATATATTTTCCTTCTTTTTTTTACCTTCCTTGATATAAGTTTCATATTAACAGTTTAATAAAATTTATAATATGTTTTATACTTTGCTGTTTTACCTAAGTTGTAACGTTGTTGTTGTCCAAAAGCATCGTTTATTTGTTTTAGTTTGATAATCAGGACATCATGTCTAAGGGGCCACACAGACGCAATTAGGTACACCTTATTGCCTAGATTAGAATAAGGAATACTAAAATATATTCAGAAACATGAGAGCCGCGAAGTGTGGGTCCCCGGGTACCCGGGAACGTACCCCCACCAATAACAGGGCACGAATTTTGTTCAGCAATCAATGGCAAATATTTCAATAACACTACAATTTCTCTCAATAATGCTCAAAAATGCTACTTATTGTTATCCGTCCAAACTATCTATAACCACCTATAACTACAATTGATATTAAACTTGATCTGGAAACCGCGCATCGCCCTTTACGGAACTACATGGAGGCGAGTTGAATAAGCCGATAACTTCCATACGGACCAGTGCGTATATAATCGAAAATTGTGCAAGTTCAAGGCAAACCATCTTGTCATAAGCTGCATTGTAAATGAGAACCCGTCTCAATGCCAGTCAAGTTCAACGGCTATAGCAAGGACATCGGTTCCTGCTGCGCGCTTCTCCATAGCTGATTGGCAATTATAATTGTTCTTCTTGTTTGCGAAAAGTAAATTCCTACTTCTCTACTAATATTATAAATGCGAAGTCTGTCTGTCACGCCTAAACCAGTGAGCCGATTTTGATGAAATTTGGTACAGAGAAGGAATAGACCCTGAGAAACAACATAGGCTACTTTTTATCCGGGTACGGGATATAGTTCCCTCGGGAAGCGGGCGAAGCCGCTGGCAGAAGCTAGTTTTGTATATAGCAGTAGTAAGACCTATTAAGGAAGGCAAAATTTTATAATGATGATAGTATTTATTTCAAAGTTTAAATAATAATCGGCCGATAGCACAGTTTCAGCAATTCATGAGTTTCGAATCTCGTCAGTTATATATAAATCGGTTCCTCATAATGGAAAACAAACCACCCCGAAAATTAACCGACTCAATAAAGAATGAAATGCGACTGAAGTGGAAAACAGCTAACAAACAAAATAGCCTCATTGAAAAAGTTGGCTAAATCGGCTTCCGTTTACATCGGAGAGCACGTTAATGTCGGTCCTGCGCCTGATCTCTCTCCGGCCGTGTCGGATTGCCGTCCCTCGGGTTATGAGAGTGAGGGAATAGGGAGTGCATCTGTGACTGCGCAAATACTTGTGCACTATAATATGTCCTGCGCAGCTGGCTGATCTCCTTATGAGAACAGCCGCCGTGGCCGGCAATAGGCTAGGACGCCATCATCAATACTGAACATAATAAATATGGTAGTCAGAGCGATCATCATAATTAGTGGCTTTCAAATCTTCTTAGTTTTTGTTTGAATATTTTCTTCTTACAATTCAAATGTAAGTTTTTTACAGTTACATTTAAATTGTAAGAAGTTTCGGAGTTAAACAAGGACATCAGAAATTGCTTTGGTAAAACATGAAAAAACCATTTTATATTTGAATTTCCCGCTTCTAGTGGTCGCATTCACCTTAAATAAGGGAGGCAGATTCATTAGTCAAACACCAGCGTGAAACATAGAAGAATACATTTTCAAATTACTTTATTTTTATCATTTTAATGTGGTAAAAAGACATTTTCATAACAAACAGTCAACTATTTATTTTAGAAGATAAATATTATTTGCTGTAGGTGCTTCCGGACTATTGAGACTTCATGGACTCTGTGTTGTTGTTAGATTTTTCGCTCTGAAATTAAAAACTTTGTTAGTTAGGTCAATAGTATAATCAATAGTAAAAAAATATCACCGTCACTTTAATTCGTGCAGTCTAATTAAGTACTTTTGATATCGCAGTATTGATGTGAGGCTACCTTTAACCCACTAACCCAACTGTAACCACGTCAAGTGCGTTAAGATCCAAAAGACCTGGTCTATGTATCTGGCTTACAGTGTTGCTAAGAAAAAAAGCTAAAAGCATAGACTTCTTTCTTCTCTTTCTGGGAAATCAGATGACCCCTCCTACTGTGAGTGACAGCGTGAGGGAGTGTCAGCCTTTTACTGACTAAACTTTAACCCTTCGTGTTTTCTTGAGCCCTTTGTGTACCTGGGTCGCGGTAACTCTTTCGAACAATCCCACAGCCCCGGCAGGCTCTGGCCCTAGAGAGCCCGCTTTAAAAAATAATCCTTACATCTAATTTAATATATGAAAACCTAATATCCAAGACGCTCTATGCCGTCACAACGATAATAGTATGACGTAGTGTACAACGCCTGGTATTTCAGGAATGGAAAGGACGCTAAAAAGTATGTAAGTACCAGCCAGATGTTTATCTCGTATGATTGCTATCGTCGTCGCCGTCGTCGTCGCGGCCGGCAGGTACATGGTTCACTTCCAAATCGACATGATCTTTCACAACACCAATGGCAATTGCCTTTATAAAATCGAGCGTACAAGTACCAGCACAGTACGGCTAGTACTACAAATACCATGCCATATGCACCTGCTTCCTTCCTGTGCCCAACTAACGTCAACGTTTCGTAGCAGGCGCAAACTACGTTATCATTGCCTTTGGCCGCGGTCTTTTGCTTCACAGTTTTAGCCATTGTAATAATTCTTCAGCCTAACCCATGACGTAAACCCGTAAATTCACACCGGTTTGCCAGTATTGTATCAATTCTTTTCTTTTCCAAGTTACATTATTCCGCTTTTACTTTGATTTTCCAACTGAAGTGAAAATGTAAATTAATTCATTATTTGTAAATGAAATGTTACTTTCGAGTTTTCAAATTTGACATACCTACGTCACTCCGTTGTCAACTCTACAATCTGTGTTATTTTTATGAGTCTCAATATATTTTGTAACAAGTCTATGCTTTTTCTAACAACTTCTGCTGTTGTTGTAATTTTAATTTAACTTCCGATATTATAAGAATTAGCACCAGTTTTACAGGTTCCAGATAACTATCCGATAGATACTGCCATACTACGTGATGGGATGCGCACATGCAATCTTTCTGCATGGCAGTCCCCTTGAAAACAATAATAGACGTAACGTCTTAGGATGGGTTCCCACTACGCCGGACCAGTAGATAAGTCTGCCGGAAGGACTGGTGGCTGTACAATTTATATAAAGCTATTCACACTATCCCGGGTCCGGGAGTTTTGCCGATCCCGGCATTTTTACTGAGCGTTTTGTCACTACGAATTGCCGGTAAAACGACCGGGCCCGGAGTAATGTGAACGAGTAAATACATTCTCTGAAACTTGTATCTCGTACTCTTATGTCTAGTCGTCTCAGTAAATCGTCAAAAGTGGTTGCTGTCATTCGAAAATAATTGAAGAACTTTGAACTCTTCTAAGTTCACCCATTAATGTTTCAAATATTCCAAGTGAAAATCTTTCCCGTAAAATAGGGTGTACCCAATGTTTTCTTTTATTTTGCCTTCTATTAAGATACCACCACAACACAACAATTTCGTCGTCCATTGTGCGCGCAGGTCCAAATTCAACTGAGGTAAGTACTTGACTGTCTGAATTTATTCCGGGATCCGATGTAATGTGAACACTCTGTCCGGTGTCCGGTTTTCGGCAGATCTGCCGGTCCGGCGTAGTGGGAACCCGGCCT
>NWSH02000085.1:4607147-4638852 GCA_002382865.2 Heliothis virescens
AGGTGGATCCACACATTGCGAGGCATGCGCTCCGCACGGCGCACAACGCATGCCTCGCCAAGTGTGGACCTGTATATTCGTGGCGAGGCAAGCGCTCCGCACGCGAGAGGGCGAGCCAACGTATGTCGGCAAATGCTTCAATATCAAAGTGCCTCAGTGCGAGCATTACGTTAGGTGTGGACGTAGCCGCGCATGCACGTTCGAGGCGTGCGCCGCGTACAATATCAACGCACGCCTCGACTGCGAAAATGAAACTGCGTTTGCTCGGGCCAAACAGCGCGCAGCGTAGGTATGCTCGGGCCGGTCCAATCCACACAGCTGCACTCACAGCGCCTTTGCATCGCGTGCGCATATCCGCTACTGCTTTTATAATTATTAATTCAATTATTGAAAAGAAAAGGAAAGAAAAAACGCAACGCACCGTTCGCAATGAGCCGGCCGCCACACGGTGCACAGTGCATAGCGCGTGCGGCGCACACGCGCTGTGCGTTGTGCGCCGTGCGGAGCACATGCCTTGCCAAGTCTGCGCGCCTACTTGCCTCGAGCATTTGCTTCGCACGCGATGGCTCGACCCGAGCATATGTTGGTATAATTCGTCAACACGCACGCCTCAAGCCGAGGCATGCGTTGTGCGCCGTGCGGAGCGCATGCTCGTAATGTGTGGATCCACCTTTATGAGTTACACTAAAACTAACTGTCGGCGCACGTAACGCTAAAAATTGCGATAATTCGACTAAACTTTGGATATACACTTCAAACATAAAAATGGGATTTTAAGTTAAAATAATTTTTTTTATTTTAAGATAAAAGCCGCTGACAGCAGCTAGTTTCCTATAAACGAGGAAAAAAAAATTTAAAAAAATGCTTACTCTACACTTAAAGATTACTACATATAATCGTAGCCTATCGGTTAAAATCGGTTAGTACACCCTTCGACGAAGGGCCATACCCCGCAAACTTAGTTGGCTGCTAACAGTTTGCCCACTGTGGACACAGCCGTGGGCTACGATTATAGTAATCTTTTAGTATAGAGTAGGCTTCAAAAGTTGTTTTCCTTCTTTATAGGAAACTAGCTTATGCGAGCGGCTTAACCCCCGTTAAACTTAAAATCCCGTTTTTTCCCATTCCCGTGGGAATTTCGGGAAATCCTTTCTTATCTCGCGAGAGAGTCTTAAGATGAACCACTGTGCAAAATTTCAGTTTTATATGTTCACGGATTTGGACCCTGCGTTAATGAGTCAGGATTTTGATTATTAAATGTAGGTATAGAAGACGGAGGTGAGTTTAAGAGATGCTCCTTTAGGAGTATTGTGAGAGTGAAGCACAGGTTTTTCCCACATATTAAATAATTTGTAGAATGTGGTATGTAAATAATATTGCAGAACATAATTAGCGAGTAAATAAGTAACTCATTCTCGACTGTGAATCTTATGCAACGGCATGCCTCCGTAAGTGTTAGGAATCTATTAGAGATTCTTTTATATAAAGTACTTAAATAAATTGCTACAAAGGTTTCCGGCTATGTCTAAGCACTGGAATGGCTCTGGACTATTATTACTTAGTAGCTACATATTTCATTACTAGCTTCCGCCAGCGGTTTCACCCGCGCCCCGTGGGAACTACTCCGCGCACCCTGATAAAAAGCCTATGGCCTTCCTCGATAAATGGGCTATCTAACACAGAAATATTTTTTCAGTCTAACCGGATGCAGCTGAGGACCAGTGTTTTACATGGACCTCCACAACCCAGTTACCCGGGCAGCCCGATACCCATTGGTAAGACTGGTTGTCAAGATTATATAGGCTTCTGATTACCGTAGATAGAATGTTAAATACAGCCGGCACTACCATTTATCGGGCCTTTCCGAAACACGAAAGAACTCGTTATAACAAGATGGTCACCCATCCACGGACCGACCGCGCCTAGCGTTGCTTAACCTTATGATCGATCGATCCGCGCGGCTTTGACTTAGCCACAAGCTCTTCCTGACGTCTGTACTATAGGAGACAATTAGGCGTAAGAACAAACGGTTGTCAGTTGGACACGGTCCAATAGAAAGGAACGAAGATAGCGGTGGTGCTGGCACTCCACAGTAACGGTAGCAGGATTGATTGCCTCGAGACGTTTCTAGGCTGACCTAGCGGTGAACCTGAATAAATAGGCTATATGTCAAGCTGGACCTAGATTTGTAAGAGAGATGAGAAGGCTACCCAATGGCTATAACAAGTGCAAATGCTTGTGCACCTTCACATGTCCTGCGCAGCTGGCTGATCAACTAAATGAGAACAGCCGTCGTGTCCGACAATCGGCTGGGACTCCATTATAACATACTAGCGATTTTCCCGCGGTTTCACTCGCGTCCCGTCGGAATTACTGCCCGTACCAGGATAAAATATAGCCTATGTCACTCGTGTATAATGTAGCTTTCGAATGGTGAAAGAATTTTTAAAATCCGTTCATTACTTCCAGAGAATTACCCCCTACAAACAAACTTACATAACAATCAATTTTACCTCTTTACAATATTAGTATAGATTATTATATATGTATGAGTGAGTATAACTGGCTGATTCCAGATGGCTCAAATGAGTCCCGAACCTGAGGGACATACTCAGCACGCCCGGAAATTGTAGCCTATCCGATTCAGATTCCTTCTATATCTATTTTTATAGATATCAAATCAAAGCGTAGAAAACGAAAAAAACTGTTCAAATATGAGCAAAGGAAGTAAGGGTAGCACACTCGGGGGTCCGAGTCAAAATAAAAATAGTGTAATATTTTACGATCGCTTTCTTTGAGACCTGTTATTATTTTCATTACTAAAAATAACTGGTTGTATTTTATCATAGCACTTATTCTTTATGTTGGTGAGGCGGCCTATAAAGTTATTTATGTATTTGCTTGCAAGGCCAGGGGTACTGTATGGTCAATAGCCATCGTATACTGCACCCGGCATCTGTTATTATCCACGTATAATCAGGGTGATCATCTTTTAAACTAAAAAAAAAGGTAATAAGGTAAGACCTACCTATTTACCTGTACCTATCATTCTATATTTAAAGGTAAAATAGGACAAGGGTACCTAAGTAAAGAAAATAGCGGATGACAGGACACTAACGTAAACACTTCTTTTTAGGGTTCTGTCTGTCTGTATGTCTCCACGCTGTATCTCATTAACCATGATATCTAGAAAGCTGAATTTTCTTTTCAAACACCTACATTACACATAGTTGACCACCTATCATTTCGTAAAGTAGGCGGTACACGAACAGAGCAATGAACATCATGCACTGAAAAAAAAACTTTGGCATTTCACTTACTGCGGAAATCAATATTCTGTCTATCTCTGGATTTGCTTACTAGTGATAGAATTTTGACATTAGCCCCATACAAGTTATGTCAAATTCCTATCTCTGGTAAGCAAATCCAGAGTTAGATAGGTTATTGGGAACGGCCTTTAATTGGGATATTTTAACTTGTCTTAAGTTACCTGGTTTAACTTAAACTTAGGCCGACGTGCTTCTAATGCGACACCGTCTTTGATAGAAGATTTCACATCTAATAGAAGTAACGTGCGTAATACTAGTATTTTGTGTTATCTCATAACATCCGGTATCTTTAACAACATTCGTGTTTCCTCAAAAACATTCCCAGTGATGGGAAGTTAATTCAAGTTCGAGCAATTCATAAATACGTAAATAAAATACAATGGCATGTCATTACTCGGCGGGTTCCGCACCTATTTTCAACAATCAAGTTCATGGGAAGTTGGGAAATGTTACGTCAGTTCTCTTTGCAAAACATAGCTATTTTTTAAGTTGTGGTCTAACTATTGCTTGAGATATGATAAGGAAGGTTACTCAGAGTTGACTTTGTCATCGCCGTCCTATAGGAAAAAATAGGTATCTAAGTACAGACGACAGCAGCTCATTGTATACGTATCTGTCAAATTTTACCAATCGAACATTAACCTTCCACTATTGTGATAAGGTTGAAAATCTATCGCAGAAATTTGACAGATTGTGGTACTTGATGTGCAGTACATAGACAAAGTCATGAATATTTCAATTTCACACTTAATCACCGCTGATTACCCATGTAACTAATTAATTACTTGCTTTTTTCACTTCCAAATTAACTAGTTACCTGAGTATATCTTGGTTCTATATGGTTAAAAACAATTAATCTTTGCGATCCTGAAATACTATCGTACCTATCCAGAGCGGTGCCCAAAAATCGATATATTTCAGTTGTCAATGACACATTTTACAAAAAAAACTTCTCACTCTCTCCCAGTGGGGATATCGTCATAAGCTTTTAATAATTCCGATTGGGTACAAGAAGGTTGAAGGTGGAAAACGTAGTACTGTCCACCAGGGTGGCCGAAGTCGGTGGGGCACAAAAGGAATATACCCAAAAATCCCTTGGGATCTAACCTTTACATATAAGTTTAGTGATTACCAAATTACGTGATACGATGTATTTAATTTAGAATTGGGAATTAACATCTGTTTTTACAAGAACACTGTACAGGTGTCCCTCGAAGATGGAACAGGGATGTGGACAGGTCAAGTCAGTTAAGAACTCTAAAACACATATCGTTTTAATATAATTGTTAATATCCGTCCCACGCCCTACCATTTTACTCCTAGAGGCTGTATGGACGGCTGCCTTCAGTCGTTTACCGTTTGGCGCGAAAAAAACATACGCACGCCGCGGTCCGCACACTGGGCATTCTGTAGTGTCGTTTTGTATAAATAGGTTGTTTATAAAACAGTGTGCCGCATCTCTTCTCCTTGGTTACTGAGAATCGCACGAGAGCTCCTTGTCCGAACTCCGAAGCTATGTACCGGTTAGTGCACGTTTTGTTTATATTAATTAACGTTGATAAAAATAGTGATGTGACTCTTTTTGTTTTATCGAGTTCAAGTTCAACGGCTGGTCAACTGTGAAAGTTTTTCTTTTTTAATTTAGTTACTCACATAGATTTATTTTTTAATATCCAGTTTTATTTAATTATTAATTAAGACCATGATTAATGAATCAATACAATTAGTTCTTGATTTTAAGTTGATGGATTTAGTTAAGATAGTGACACCCATACAAAACCTCAACCAGTTTGTATAAAACAAATATTAAAGTTATGACTGATGTATAAATTAACACTGGTTAAAATTACCTAGGCCATTATTTACTTGTCATTAGTATTCTGGTAATTATTCTCAAGATGCAAATATATTTGCGAGCACATACAAACAATAAGATCCGGGACGGTACCTGGCCTACAACTAACAACTATAGAGAAAGAACGTCTCCAGACTAGGATGTCATTCTCATTTTTAACTCGTAAGGTCCAGACATTGTGTTTAAGAACAAAACTATACGCCTACGAATAATTATGTATATCCTACACGCATGGAAGCTCCATCTTTCATACAAGGACCTGGTCACTCCAGTCCCATCCCGTCTCACCCGTCTCACATGTCACATTTGATGTCACACGGGGATAGATACCTGTGTAGATACAGTGAAATATTTTTTCAAAATTCAGTGGTTTCTAGGTCTGACAACCAGTCTTACTAATGGGTTGCCCGGGTAACTGTGTCGTGAAGGTTAGACAGGCAGTCGCTCCATGTAAAACACTGGTTCTCTCTGGTGGTTAGACTGGAAGCCGACCCCGACATAGTTGGGAAAAGGCTAGGCAAATGATGAGTAGTTTCTAGGTATAGATGAACAAAACAATCCAAGGTTTTGCTTTGTAGATATATTTCTGAGGGGAGGAGGTAATAACTCTCCATAATTTTTACTAGCTTCTGCCAGCGGTTTCAACCACGTCACGTGGGAACTACTCGGCGTCCCCGAATAAAAAGTTCTCGATAAATGCGCTATTTATGACTGAAATAATTTTTCAAATCGGAGCAGTAGTTCCTGAGATTAGCGCGTTCAAACAAACAAACTCTTCAGCTTTATAATATTAGTATAGATTCAATTTGTTCATAACTCTGTTAGTTCTGTATTTACTCATGTGCCTCTGCGGCCCCATATCAAGTAAACAATAAGTTTATGCTATACTAATGACCTATTGTTACACAACTTCCCAGGTCTTGCGAGTCGAATGTCAATCTATTTCCGATCTACTAACATTGCAGTAGTTATTCATCGTCATTTTACCGAAACATACGTTTTATTCATTACAATGGGCAATATTCTCATTAATCATTTGTATAGCGGTGATCGTTACGATTAGATACACTACTCTGAATTTTCAATAATTCAATTAATATTTCATACGGAGGATCTCTGATTTTTCAACAGAAAGAAAGGACTAGATAGAAACCATTTATCGGGCCTGACTTGATGGGTGCAGTATTTATAATGCCACTATACTTATCAACAATTTTTATGGCACCCCTAGATTTTCCATAGAGCTAGTTATATAAATCATATTTATATATTATCAGAAAAAACTAAAATTTTCTACAACTTGTCTATTTTGCTGTCTTTACGTTCTGTACAATTAAAACGCATTCACAGCTTAGTAGCGATAAAACGCAACATGATTGTATTAGTAAAAAACTATTCATTGTTATTTAGACAATACGCGGGGAATGGCATTATGCGGCTATTAATTGCAGACAGAGTGATTAACTAGCTGATTTTTAGATAGTTCTTCATGGTCCAAGCGGCGCTGGGTGGCCGGGACAGGTTTATTTTGGTTAAGACAACTACTAATTAGTGAGAATTCTTCACGAGCTGCCTCCTGAGTTCCGCGAATCAAATTGACAGACATACTTATCGCAAAAACTACGCTCAACGAGAGATGACTCCCGGCCACCGTGGCGTGGGTCTGTGGGCGGTGAGTTTCGGGTGGCTCATCGTCCTTCCGTCTCCTGAGAGACGACAGGCCCGTGTCGGCGGCGCGCGTTGTTCCATGCGCTCCTCAGAGAGTGTCAACACTCCCTTCCGCTGTCACCCACAGCGGGAGGGGTCATACTGATGATTTCCCATCGATGTAAAAAAAAGCCATTCCTAATATCGACGTAGGTATGTTAATTTCCAAGTTGCTGCTTCTAATTATAAATCAAATTGCATCGATCATAGGAAATCTCTTGGTGTCATCAATTAAAAGCTAGTTAGTGTCCTCACTATGATGCTGAAAATCACGCCACAACTTAAATAAAAAGATTTAATTAATTCCATTAATCTTTAAAGCACTTGCAAGGGAGAATAATATTCTATTGTTTGCGGAACAGCGAGTCTTCCGCTGCTTAATAAATTAAATTACCTGTTTCTGCGTTGTAATTAGATAGAACCTCAACATAAGTAGGTACTGAAGAGTCAAGATAAACAGCTGAAATTGTGATAAAGGCTGAGGCCAAACGAGCGTAATTTTGTTTATTTGAGTAGCAGAATTTCGGTCGCAGTAAATCTGCTACATTCGGTTTCATACAAAAGTCCTGTTTGATTCACACGGCAACGCAAAATGAGTTGTCTTTTTTGTTTATAACGATTTTCTGCGACCGAAATTCTGCGACTCACGACTCAAAAAATTACGCTCTTTTGGCCTCAGCCAAACTGTTCATTTTCCGGGTGTATATTCGCCGAGTACCGACTTACAAAAGTTTCATTTCAAAAATACTATTTCATCCAAAAAAAATGAATAAATTAATAAACATCCAGCAAGATATTTACTTGAAGTAGTGTTTATCTGTTACGATCACGTCTCACACCGTTGTGAACAATGCAAGGTTCATGTTATACAAATGATATAAGACTGTAGCCTCAATTATTATTATGACGCCAAACTATGTCAGGTTTGTCGTGTTTGCTACACGCCGAAAATAGAATAAGGTTTATTGAAATAGCCTCTAATCGGTAATATAAGAGCATGATGGCACTCTCTGGTCATTAATTGTTTATATTTTACTGCGAAGCAGCTCCTCCGTCCCCTTGAGCCAACTGGATTTTCAAATCTACCTAATTAATTTCGCCAACAATGCTTTTTAACTTTTTTGAATATTTATAAACATACTATCCACTTATTTACAACTAGCTTCCGCCAGCGGTTTCACCAGCTTCCTGAGACAGCTGTTTCCCGTACCCGGATAAATAGTAGCCTTTAGCCTTCCTCGATAAATGGGCTATCTAACACTGAAAGAATTTTTCAAATCGGACCAGTAGTTACTGAGATTAGCGCGTTCGACCAAACTCTTTAGCTTTATAATATTAGTATAGATTGTTTACTAAATAACAATTTGTGAAACCGTTAATTATATCACAATATATATATAATATATCACATATATATATATAATATATCACAATACTTACTATACTAAGACAAGCTATAACATTCCCTCAAGAGTTGCATCGATCTAGTCCATCTGATGCCGTAGCTGTTGAAGCGAGCCCGACAGTAGCCATTGTTTCAGATACCGCAGCGTTACTCAACATTTCATTCAATATAGATTTCAGATTTTATCTAGAATTCAATGTATCCTAAAAGCGTCTCAATGCGAAGAGGAAATTGCAGTATGAGAGAACCTTCTGCACAGAATATTTATGCTTTTAAAATCAACGATTATAATATCGTTTAAAGTTTCATCACTTAAATACGTACAGGAAAGTAAAAGGGCTAACTTTTGTGGGTTAGTGGACCAGTTCTATACTTGTAAAAATTGGCCAAGTGTGAGTTGGACTAGCGTACGAAGGTTTTCGTACCATCTTGTTTTTCATACAAATATATGAATAACAAAGTTATAATTTGTGGTTTCACACGTTTATTGTATGGGGGTCCCCCTATATATTTTATTTTTAGCGGCAACGGAAATACATCATTTGTGAGGATTTCAGCTTTCTAGCTATCACGGCTTATGAGACACAGCCCGGAGACAGACAGACAGTGTAGTCTTAGTAATAGGGTCCCGTTTTACCTTTTCGGTACGGAACCCCAAGAAAGTAAATGCAATTTGTCAGTTTGGGTGTCGGTAGATACAAAACAAAAATGTTCAAATATTTTCATATCCTTATAATATGTAGGTTATGTAGGTAATAGAACCTTCAAAATACATTATTCAGTTATTACCTAAATATCAATGTCGCGTTTCGCAACGTTGAAAAAATACAGTCACTGAAAACAGGCGCAGTAAAGAAACACAGCACATTTTACATAACCTTTAGTAAGTAGGTGCAAATCATATATTTGTTGGCGTGATTATTTGAGTACCTAAAAGCGTTTGTGATTACGGATTCGCGACCTGTACATATCAAGGTCTTTTTAAACAAATTAGCGTCACCACAATCTGTCAAATTTCTGCAATAGATTTTCAACCTTATCACAATAGTGGAAGGTTAATTTTCTATTGATAAAAGACAGATTTGGGTAGACTGACTTGCTGTCAACAGTACATAAATAAACTTTTGACAAATAATTCGAAATCGCCTCCTATTTTGAGGCTCAGAATTTCTTTTTTCAAAAAAAGTTCTGAATTTGTATTAATATTATCTCAGTGCGCAGGACGTACAGACGCCAGCACATCAACCTACCACAATGTCCTTCTTTAATATTTTTTTTTGTTATTTGGAATATCAACTTTATTTTTGGGAATTTTATTTACATAATATTTACAACATTCCGATTAAAAAAAAAAACTTAAACTAAAAACTAAAAAGCGTCAAAAAATTCCTCCCCATCCCTGTCGACCGGGAGCGTGCCCAAAAGGCTGGCAGCATTGCCACGCTGGATGGCAATGCTTAGTCTATGACCTAGGTAATAGCCAGCCCTTTGGTCACGGGTAGCGTCAACCAGCCGCCTAGAAAGTTCTTTAAAAATAGAGTGTGCATTCGGACCCCACGACCCGAGGGTTTCAACCCGTTTTCTTTAATAGATTTTCATTGTCAGGTTCGGGTAGGTCGACTTACTGTCTGTACAATGCAGAACATAGGCTTCTATGTATGGGTGATTATCTGAAATTTGGTTAACTTGGTGTTTCCATCGATTTTCACAATATTATAATAAAAAAATCTATATTTGAAACTACTAAGCGATGTTATTAAGTCCATTTAGTTTGGTCACTCAATTTGATGTATGTCATAATATTCTTTATTTCCAAAAAACGCAATTTCATACTCCAAATATCAGGCCCTAGCCATGTAATATCTCCCGAATTTAGTATTCATTTCATTCTAATTATAGTTCTGTAGGAATAATTAGATCAAACTCTATTTAAATCTGTTTACTATGACATTACTAACATTAGCATTACGATTTAATTTGTAATAACAATATTTTTCATCACATTATTTCAAGTAAAAAAGTGTAATCGATAAAAATATCAGGCCCTAGTCATTAACGAAATTCTAAAATACGCCGCATCCAAGCATTAGGATTTTTCATACATTAGTAGATACGATAGCATCGGTGTGAAGTTAACTGCAAACTCGCGGTAGCTGTTTTGCTATTGGTGCAGTCGCCGACTTTGCTACGGAAATATGTGCTGTGCCAGTCAAACTTTCAGGCTCTCGCTAAGTCTTTTTGAAGATAACTAATTACTAATTGCCCACATTGCTTATTGTAAATATGTGTTTGGTCTGCCTTGTTATTTTGACCACCTATTGGTTATGATTTTGATTTAAAATAATAGGTTTCATTTGATTTTGTTTCAATTCATCAGTCCCTAAACCGTCAGGCCCTAGTCGTAATAGTGACTAAACCTATAAACCTCTCATAAACCGTGATAGCTAGAAAGCTGATTTTTTTACAAATGATGTATTTCCGTTGCCGCTATAACAACAAATACTAAAAACTTAAAAAAATAAACATTAAGGGGGTCCCCATACAATAAACGTGTGAAACCGCAAATCATAACTTTGTTATTCATGTATTTGTATAAAAAACAAAGTTAGTTTTTGTTGCTGGAAAATGATTGTATTTTGGCTAGTTGTAGGTAATAGATATGTTAATTTCTTTTTGATTTAAAAAAAAACATGAATTTCTCAGAAAATATCTAATAAAGTGACTGGCCCTTGTAGATTCAGCTAAGTAGAAGTCATACCTATATTAAAGAATATAAACTGTTCTGATTTTAAACCAAAAACACCACTTTCAAAATTTCGTCCAAATTTAACCAAATTTCAGATAATCACCCGTACATATATTGATTTCCAAAATAGCTGGAAACGGCCAGCGTCTTGCGCCATTTTCAACCTTTGCCAGATTATCCGACCATCATCTCTGCCGTCCTAGGACGTATTTGATTGTCATCGAAGGATTCGAAGTATATTTCAACTATGTTAATGTCGCAGTAAGATAGATAAAGCCGTAATATGTTATAAGTTATATACCTAGGGATATAATTATATACCGGAACATAGTTATACGAAAGCGATTCATTACTATCTCACTAGGAATATAGTTATATAAAACGGTCCAAGTTTAGTGATATACTTACTTATATTACTAGATTAAGTTTAGTGAAATAGCCTTTGCATCGTGCAGAGTGCTACTAAAAGATGTGCCTGTAAGAAGCATTCAGTGCTATGTAATTCTAGATGACATGACATCCTCTTCTTGTCTGAACAAAAATGAAAAAAAAAACTTTTTTACGAAAAAATTAAAACCGACTTCACAAAACAATGAATAACACTTTTCATAAACCTCTAGAAGTCAGTGTCAGCGGGTCTGTTGGCTGTGTTTATTTTGCAATAAAGATAGCTTAAAACTGTTGAATAGTTTTACAAGATTTTTAATGTTTCATGAGTTTATACTTACTGTGAACTGTGTACCGTGGTTTCCATCAAAATTACATAAGACAGTGTGTTGTGTGTCTCCAACGCGTGTCAGGGACTGTCAATATTGACACTTTGTGTAAACCATACGCATCTTACGGCAAGTACGATGTACCGACAGCAGGTCACGGTACCCGAATCTGTCAAATTTTACCAATCGAACATCTACCTTGCACTATTGTGATAAGGTTGAAAATCTATTGCAGAATTTGACAGATTGTGGTAACTTGGTGTGCCGTCGCCGTCGTCTGTACGTATCAAGTTGCACATGCCCAATATCCCTACTTGAAATTAAACTAATATTGCAACAGAATAGTTTTGGTTAGTCTTAAAGAAATATTCACTCTGAAACAACTTGTTGAAACTGTCTCAGTTAACATGGCTTATAGATAAATAGCGCTCCCAGTTCGTTGGGTTCCGGCCGGATATTTTTTAGGGTTCCGTACCCAAAGGGTAAAACGGGACCCTATTACTAAGACTTCGTTGTCTGTCTGTCTGTCTCCGGGCTGTATCTCATAAACCGTGATAGCTAGAAAGCTGAAATCTTCACAAATTATGTATTTTCGTTGCCGCTATAACAACAAATACAAAAAAATAAAAAAAGTAAAATATTAAGGGGGGTACGGAACCCTTCGTGCGCGAGTCCAACTCGCTCTTGGCCGGATTTTTTTCCGGTTGAGTGTCGAAGGTGTTTGTTATTTTAACGCGTTCACTACACGGAATAAAATCCTAGTGATAATTCAAAATAAATAAAAATAGGTAATATTTTTTGCTCAAAACCTGACCTGAGTAACATTTCTAAAGTCTATCGCTGCCAATTTTTTCTATCAATGTGGTCTGTTAATTGCCTCAATAACACGCGTATTTGTTAAGTTTTTATACTTAAATGATTGGTGAAAACCAGATTTGGATGTCATTCAACCACAAAAATACTGGATTATTGAATAATTTTATATAAGTACCTAAATAAACAATCATTATACGAAAAGGCAACTTGTTGTTGTTTGTTGTGAACTTCTATACTTATAATAAGTATTATAAGTATAGAACTTCTATACTTATAATAAGTATTATAAGTATAGAAGTCATATCATCATAAGACTGGCTCGTTGGTCTAGTTGTCGCATAGCCGACTGCTGTGCACGAGGTGTCGAAATCTTATTGTGGGTTTTAGAAAATTTCATTAAAACCGGCCAAGTGCGAGTTGGACTCGCGCAGGAAGGGTTCCGTACCATTATATATGAAAACCGGCCAAGTGCGAGTCGGACTCGCGCACGACGGGTTCCGTACCATTATATATTTAAAATGAACGTACCTACTACCTACAATTAGCCAAAACACGAACATTTCTCGGCAACAAAAAATAACTTTGTTTTTCATACAAATATATGCAAAACAAAGTTTTAATTTGCAGTTACTGAAAAAGTGCTATACTTATCTCAAAAACTACTGACTGTATTTCGTTCAAACCAATATTGGTTGATAGTTTTTATTAAGGTTTATAACATATGTTTTTTTAAAATTTTTCACATTGGTAGTTTAGAAATTACAGGGGGGACATACATTTTAGCACTTTGAAAGTGTCTGTCTCCACGCTGTATCTCATTAACCGTGATAGTTAGAACGCTGAAATTTTCACAAATGATGTATTTCTGTTGCCGCTATAACAACAAATACTTACTAAAAATTACAATAAACGTGTGAAACCGCAAATTATAACTTTGTTATTCATACATTTGTATGAAAAACAAAGTAATTTTTTGCTGTCCCTAAACTGTTTGTATTTTGGCTAGTTGTAGGTGATAGAAACGTTCATTTTTCATATATA
This sequence comes from Heliothis virescens, assembly GCA_002382865.2. Taxonomy (NCBI): domain Eukaryota; kingdom Metazoa; phylum Arthropoda; class Insecta; order Lepidoptera; family Noctuidae; genus Heliothis; species Heliothis virescens. Next base: position 4,620,763 of record NWSH02000085.1, read on the forward strand.
ACGGTACTCGCACTTGGCCGGTTTTTTTTTAATTGTAGGTTTTTAACTAACATACTTTTTGTCTCAATTACTGGGGTTTTCATTAGGTATGAAATTGTTAACTCATATTGGGAGAACTCCTAATAAACAGTAGATAGGTATTAGATCTCTGAATCTACATATTTCTCAAAGATTATTATTAAATTTAATATTTATTGTCATAATTAGATACCCAAAGACAAAGTTAATCTTATTCGGTTTTAGTTTCTAACACAAATCATATATCCTAGGTACATGTTTAACTTTACTTTTATTTATAACGAGCACATACTATTTATATACACGAGTGGTCTTCTTTGCTTATTTGGATATCTCTTGATATGAACATCCGTGGTAAGTTCACCAGTGTTCGATCGACCATCCGTAATCCAGTGGCCAAGCACTGCGAAAACAAATTAATTTTTAATGTTAATTTTAGTTCAACAGTATTTTATAATTACATATATTTTTTTCTGTGTCACCCAATTCCATGGTTCATAATTAATCGCCAAACGCCTGAACTGATTAAAATTAACTCGAGGTAGTTATACATATAGATCATAGACTTTTTAGCTAAATAATCGGTGAAAATTCTTATCTCATGGTTTAAAATGTTAGCATTTACGAAACAATTATCGATCGATGAAAGCTGAAAGATCGATGAAAGAAGATGAAAATTGTTTAAGATATAAGGGATACAGGCGCCGTGTCCTCCCCCCCCCCAAATTATTTTTTGCTTATTTATTTTATTTATGACTAGCCTCTGCCAGCGGTTTCACCCGCTGGGAACTGCTGCGCGCACCCGGATAAAAAGTAGTCTATAGCCTTCCGCGATAAATGGGCTATCTAACACTGAAAGAATTTTTCAAAACGGACCACTACTTCCTGAGATTAGTGCGTTCAAACAAACAAATAAACTCTTCAGCTTTATAATATTAGTATAGATTTTTTGTTTGAAGTCTTCTCTTAGAAAGTCAAACAGATCTCATGGGGAATGGAATTCCATAACCGACCGACCAGCATGAACGGTGAAAGAATAGGTATAGAAGCCGGTGGAATGGGGGGATTTTAGAATAGTTCTAAGATGCAACCTGCAAGACGCATCATTAGCCCGGATGAAGGGAATTAAGATTTATGGAGGATGTTGAATAGCAAACACAAAATACAAGAGTTCCGGCGAAGTCGAATGGGGAGCCACTTGAGAATGTTGCGAAAGCTAGACACATGATCATACTTCTTGAGGTTAAAGATAAAACGTATACGAATATTTTGGAAACGCTCAAGCTTGTTTAAGAGCGCCTCTGTGGCATCCAAATAACAGGCATCAGCGTAGTCAATAATGGGCTGGAATAGGGTTTGGGCTGAGGAGATCTTGGTTTTTAAGGGTAGGTAAGAAATTCTGGAGGCACTTGAGTGAGTAGAATGTATAATGCATCGTCCTTCGGATGGGCGCACTTAGGTCTAACCAATTATCATGACCTCGGATTTTCTAGGGTTGATGAGCAGCCTGTACGAACGCGCCTATTCATCAACCAACTCCGAGTCATGATTCATGGCAGAAAGAGCAATTTCCACTTCGTGCGACAGAAAATGACGGTAAAGCTGCAGATCGTCGGCATAGAGATGGAAGTTGCAGGAAATATCACTGGTGACAGAGTTAATAAAAATCTAATATAGAAAAGGAGAGAGGACGCCACGCTGAATCATATCCGTGACAAGTGAACACCAATCAGAGATTGAATCAAGAAATTTCAAAATTAATGGATTCCAAGAAGAATATCGAAGTCAACAGAATTAAAGGCGCTGCTAAAGTCTAGTAGGGCAAGTATGGTAAGGGATTTGTGGTCCATAGCCTGGCGAATATCATCAGTTACTTTTAGCAGAGCTGTAGCCAGTACCGGAATAGCCACGTAGCAAGAGTAGCAAATGCTACGGGCCCCGCGACTCGAGGGCCCCGCGGTCTAATACCTGTCTGACAGTAAAAAAATATAAATTTATATAGGAGCGTAAAAACATTTAGTTAGGCTATACTTCACTGCCATCTGAAAATTTAAAACTAGATTTCGTCATGTTAAATCTATAATATGCACTGAAAAAAAATATTGTTATTATAACGATACCGTATAGCTACCGATCAGTTGATTCATTTCCTATGAACAAAATTTTGTGAAATTGGTTGTTTCTTGGCGTAAATTGTTCAGTTACATGGCCCGAACACCCCCTTAAAATATTTGCGTTCAAAAAAAATATGACCTTATACAATATCCATTATATTTTGAGAAAAAGGCGAACTGCCGTTTTTCCGCGCTTTCACCCGCGTCCCGTGGGAACTACTGCCCGTACCCGGATAAAATATAGCCTATGTTACTCGGGGATAATGTAACTTCCCAACGAGAATCATTCGAATCGGTTCAGTAGATCCAAAACCTATTCGTTACAAACATATATTTACTCTTTATATATTAGTATAGAAGTACATATACATAAATGACTAGCTTCCGCCAGCGGTTTCACCCGCTTCACGAACCAGTTCCCTTACCCGAATAAAAAGCATCCTATGTTATTTTAATGTATAAGCTATATTACCGTTAAGTTTCATCAAAATCCGTCCAGTGGTTATACATATTGGTGTAGCTTGATTGCTGGCGTCTATAAAATATCGGTTACGAAGCAAATATTCGTCTTACCTCTTCTTTGGCCTTCGGATCGGAGGTGTGGGTTTGAAACCGGCGTACAAATTTTTCTCTCTAAGTTTTCTCCTTTCCTTTTCCCTCTTCCGTCTCTCTTGTAACAACCTCTTTTCGTATTCTCTGATAGACTTTTCAAATATCTCGGTTGAGTTCAAAGAGAATTTAGGTGCTTAACATGGGAAATGTAAAATAAATTAGATTGGTTTTAGACACGTTAACTGTAAAACTTCCGTCTAATTAAAAAAAATGGAGATGAAAACAAGTCCACACCCCAATATTATTACCGATTCACACTTTGTCTATGCCACTGAACACCGAAACCACGATCACGTCACAATCACGTTGTGGATCGATCGAAAAGTGTCGAAACAATTTGACAGAAGGAACCGCATATTAATAGTTATTGTTAAAGGCTAAAGGTGGTAAAACACTCGAACCGCGGATAATAAATATGTAAACGGTGTTCCCAGATAACTTAAAAATGATTAACTCACTTTTCGGCATATGGTAATCTGCGAATCCTGACTTGGGCATATTCTCTTCTGGGCGAAACCTCGCTTCCAGTTCAGCCAACATACCACACAAATGTCCTATCAATGTACCCATTTCCAGAACATTTGTATACAGATATAGCATGTAAACGCTGGAAATGAACTGTTTGTTCTGATGTTTGAACCATTTATCTTGGGCTATGTGGTAAATTTCTAACATTCTTTGATATTTATTTAATATTTCACTTGTCATATACCCAACCTCGTACTGCAAATTGTGTTCGTAAAAATATCGCAACTCCATATACTTTCGCAACTCTTTTCGTCTGTAAAATAAAAAATTGCGAGGAAATAACAATTATTCAAGATGCAATACCTAAATATTTTTGATTATTTTACTGCATAAGTGCATGTCTGCCTGTTTATGGCCTCTTGTTGACGACAGCGGGAGGTGGCCTGATTTTCATGGGTTTTCAATACAGGGGCTAGTAGAGGTGTTTGTTAGCGAAGAGGAACATAGCCGCTGCTACAATCACAAATTATGTCCCCTTCGCGTTAACAAACACTTATTCTAACCATCTCGACAGTCTTCAAATAACTTCATGTATGTACAACTTTTGATACGAGATGGCCAAAACTTCTTCAGTAGTTTTTGTATCCATCAATCAATTATTATTATTTATTTCTCATCATCATACATACATGAGTTTTTTTGATACAATGTGCATTAAACATAGAGACTGGCGTCTGATCTAGGTTGATCCTGTATTACAGAACACCACAGCTTACCCTCCGCCAAAAACAATTAAAGTCAGTTACTTATTGAGAAAAATAATAATTAAAAATAAAAAAATTACTGTAGGTAATTGAAGCAAACATACAAAGAAAAATAAAGTAAATTGAATTTCTACTAACTTAAATAGAATTATTTCTTAAATTACAAAAACAAATAACACGTATCGACAAATAAAGCAGTTGAATCGTAAACTCACGATCCCATATACGTAGTAGCTATGTGCAGACAAGCCCTGACTTTTTCACCTTTTGTGCCAACTGGTGCAGGCAATCTTTTAAGCTTGTTGATTGTATCTTCTATTTTTTTATCCCGGGCGTCATCAGTAAGACCATCAGGGTGCCAACCAGTATCCCTTACTGGCTGAGCTTCTTCTTCTGCTTGTCAGAAAAAAAATATATTTAAAATAAAGAATCCCGCTTTTCTTAAAAAGGTGTCAATTTGAGACTTTAGGCGGAGGCGTGTAGCACTGCGGTGCGGTTTGTAGGTAGAATAGACTGCCACACACTGACAACCATGGTAACTTTCCTGTCGATATCAATCTAATTCAAAAAGGAGGTTCTCATTCTCAAATCACGAGTTTGACCTATTATGTATGTGCGCGATTATCTCGCGTTTAGGTGAAACGATTTTGATGCGGGTTTCAGCATAATATTACAACATAAAACAGCAACAGCAAACAAATCAATAGATTTTGCCTCATCCATCACTAGTGCTCATCACTCGCTCGCCGCTACCGCTGCGGCACACAGACTCGCCGCCACCGCCGCACGGTGGCCGATAATATTCGCTCGCCTTTCATAGGGATTTGTGAAAAATTAAATCTGTTTTTGGTAGATTTTGAGTATGTAGGATTGTTGGGGACATGAAAGCATGCGCTTAATGGATCTTAACACTTACAAATTTTTTTACACGATAATAAACGGGTTTGTTCATTTTCAATGTATGGAAATGGAACTTTTTTTCCTCATAAAAGCTTCCGGTTCTGTCCGGTCAAGATGAAACTTTCAGGGGTTGTTTTTCAGACATTAGTGAAGGCATATGGCCAAAGCATCTTGTCCCCGTACGGCCTCGTTAAAAAGTTCTGGGCAAAATAAAAATGCCTATTTTGATGAGCTTTTATCCTTCATATTTAGGTACTTAAGTGGCAGTTATTTATTTATTTATTTACAAATCTTACCAAGTACAGGGTACTATAATTGTTAACTTTTAACCTAAATAACTCCCACTCCACGGAAAATAGGCACAGGAATACCTAGATTATAGTCTTTGTTGCTGTTTTGTTACTACGCATTGATTTCATACTCTTTTTTTACTAAAACTCACGACAATCAGTACTGATTTGGTGACTGAGTGCGACACGTGTTCCGTATCATAGATTTCATAGAACAACACTACTCACATTCACTTAATATGCATTTCCGAGAATAAATTGATTCAAAATTACTCACTTGAAAGGTCCTATTGTTACTTTATTCCATAATCTTGTCTTTACTACTATAAAACAAAGGAACAGATAGTGCAAACAAAGTCATAAATACCGACTGTACTAATGACCACCTTGCTCTGACCCTTTACTGAACCATAATACTACAATTGTAAAAAATCATCATATCGTCCAAATAATGATAATCTTTTCTGTCTGTCTGTCCGTCCGTATGTCACAGCCACTTTATTCCGAAACTATTAGGACTACACAGTTAAAACTTGGAAGATGTATTATATTGACCGCTTTATGATTTTTTTACAAAAAATAAAAAATATTAATATTTGGGGGCGCTCCCCATACATGAAACTAAAAAAAACTTTTTTGTCAAACCTATACGTGTGGGGTGTCTATAGATAGGTCTTAAAAATGGCACTGAGGTTCCTAAAACAATTTTTTTCCGAAAGTCAATCATTTCAGAGTAAGACACTTCCAAAGTGCTAAAATGTGTGTCCCCCCCTACCTGTAATTTCTAAATTACCAATGTGAAAAATGTAAAAAAAATATATGTTATAGATCTTAACAAAAACTATCAACCAAAATTGGTTTGAACAAGATACAGTCAGTGGTTTTTGAGATATAACACTTTTTAAGTAACCGTAAATTATAACTTTGTTATTCATATATTTGTATGAAAAACAAAGTTATTTTTTGTTGTTGAGAAAAGTTTGTGTTTTGGCTGATTGTAGGTAGTAAGTACGTTTATTTTTCATAAATAATGGAACGGAACCCTTCGTGTGCGAGTCCGACTCGCACTTGGCCGGTTTTTAATTAGCGATAACCCCTGTTTAGGGTTCCGTACCCAAAGAGTAAAACGGGACCGTTGTATGGCAATGCTAATTCTTTCACCAAAGAATAAGCCAGCCCAGGTCACGTGAAGCGTCAACGAACCTTTTGGCTAAGTCCTTGAATAGGAGGCGTGTACTTTACTTGGGCCCCATGGTCCGAGCGTTTCGACCCCAAACGGCTCAAAAGTATAGTTTCCAACAAGGTATACTTGCGCCGCTTGGTGGTCTCTGCAGAAGCAGCAGCCGCACCAGCACAGCCTGCCGTACTGGGACGATGCGATGACGCCAAGGTGTCGACGTACGTTGCATCCCACACCAAGGGCCTACCCATCTTCCATGGTAACAACGTCATACCATCCGGCCTCTTTCCATCGTCACGTACCAGTCCATTGGGCCCTAACACGGCTGGTACGCCGGCAGTGGAAAGAGCTCAACGAATAATGTCGTTAATGTTGGCATGCCGCGCAATACGACCAGCACTTCTGCAGCATGACAGACCATGATGCCCAAAACTTTTGACAGCTTCACCGCAATGACAGCGATGCGGAGCAACACAGGGAGCGCCCAACCGAAGACATGTAGCGATCCGGAAGGTATTGTCATCCAGCATAGTGCCTATGCTGGCTGACGGAATCGCCTGTAACATAGCCCAGATTCCCATTCTCCCACAACCAGCAGACGAGCGCGCTCGGTAGCACCATTACACGTATTTAGAAGATCATTCCGTATGATGCTGCAAAGCGGCCCATCCCACTGTCTCTGAGAGGAGAATCCATATTTGGGCGAGCCATTCTCCAAGCATTCATCGCGTCGGCCAAGCACGACACCTCAAAGTCCACCAGTGAGGATGATAAAATTTTCTTGGTTAGATTTGTGGTGCTGTGGACCGAGGAGAGGAATGCCGGTAAACTAATACTGGTAATTTTGCGGACGCCCAGGCCTCCCAAGCGAATACGGGGTGAGGCATGTTGCCTTAATTAACAAACTTAATTTTTCACAAATCCCTATGAAAGGCGAGCGAATTTTATCGGCCACCGTGCGCCACGACGCAGTGTGTAAAAATTCATATAAATCCAAGCGTGACTACAGCGGCACCACGGTGGCGGTGCCACTGCCGCTGCACCGTATTGTGTAAACGGCCTAAGTCTGTATAATACTATGCGAAAAACCGCATCCAAATCGGTTCTGCAAAACGTGAGATAATCGCGCACATACATACAGATCAAATTCGTGATTTGAGAACCTCCTTTTTGAATTCGGTAAAAAAAATAAAATTTTGAAGTCACGTTAAAAACCTAAGGATATGAGTAAAAAATGTGTTGCACCATCTATAAATTTTCAAACAATTCAAGTGTAGTATACGTATAAGGAAGTACAAGTGTAGTGGAGTTGTGCTTATATTTTCATTATATATAATCGTGTTACCTTCCAGTACAAAACGTATTTTTTGAGAAAGTCTCAAAATCGAGGGCAAGTGACGAGAATAAAAATGTGTTTAGGAAAGTTTGTCACAGGATCATAAATGAAGTTACGCACTTTCTTCATACTATGGTATCTCAAAAAAATATCAAAAATATTTTCACTTGTGCCAGCACTCCCGGAGTGCAACCCGATGTTTTTTATTTATACATTTTTGGTAATATTTCTTGGCACTACCGTGCCCCCAGATATTTTGGAATTCTCATGATCAGCCCTTTATTTTGATACACAATTTTAATTGTAGAAAACAAATATTTTTCTACTACATTCTTTGGTGTTTCACAGACTGACATCTGCGTAATTTTTAGGGTTCCGTAGCCGAATGGCAAAAAACGGAACCCTTATAGATTCGTCATGTCTGTCTGTCTGTCTGTCTGTCTGTCTGTCTGTCTGTCTGTCTGTCTGTCTGTCTGTCTGTCTGTCTGTCCGTATGTCACAGCCAGTTTATTCCGAAACTATTAAGACTACACCATTCAAACTCGGTAGGTAGATGTATTATGTTAACCGCTTTACGATTCTTATGCAAAAATAAAAAAATAATAATATTAGAGGGGGGCTCCCCATACATGGAACTGAATCTAAAAAAAAAAATTTTCATCTGACCTATACTTGTGGGGTGTCTATAGATAGGTCTTTAAAAATGAGATTGAGGTTTCTAAAACCATTTTTTCTCAAAGTCAATCATTTCAGAGTAATACACTTTCAAAGTGCTAAAATGTGTGTCCCCCCCCCTGTAATTTCTAAACTACCAAAGTGAAAAATCTAAAAAAAATATATGTTGTGTATAGTTTTTATTAAGATCTATAATCTTAATAAAAACTATCAACCAAAATTGGTTTGAACGAAATACAGTCAGTAGTTTTTGAGTTATAGCACTTTTTCAGTAACCGCAAATTGTAACTTTGTTTTTCATATATTTGTATGAAAAACAAAGTTATTTTTTGTTGCCGAGAAATGTTCGTGTTTTGGCTAATTGGAGGTAGTAGGTACGTTTATTTTTCATAGATAATGGAACGGAACCCTTCGTGCGCGAGTCCGACTCGCACTTGGCCGGTTTTTTTTGAAAATATCATACAGCTGAGAACACTTGGTTAATTGAGATTTGAGATGAATCTAACGATACCCAGATTGCTGTAATCGGTTCGGTGGTCGATTAAAGATCGATCCATGTGAAACTCGGGTAAAAAACACTCATTTTCAATCCGTAAGACAGGGGTTACACGATCAGTCTGTCGTCAGTCAGTCCATCAGTCTGGTCATGAATGATGGGAGAATAATCGTGTAATAACCGGTTGATTGACGGACTGATGGTCCAAAATGTACCGTGTTTTTTGTACGTCAGTCTTTCGTCAGTCTTAGACTGATGCCAGAATGACGCCAGACTGATCGTGTAACCCCTGTCTTAGACTGAAAGCTGACCCCAACAAACTCTGGAAATTCCTACGCAGTCTTTAGGCTGATGATGCTGGTGCTCAAAGAAAATGTTTAGTGTTGTCTCGTGTGTCACTAGTTCACAATCAAGAATTATGCTTTGACATTGGTACTCACCACTGGACATGTCAATGGGCTCGATATCCTCGCTAGCCTTTGACATTGAAACGTCGGAGGAATTAGATGGCTTATCCGATCCGGTGGAATAACGTTGATCACGCGGGGGAGTGGTCTTGTGCCGCCTAAAGACAGCGGTGGCAGAAGTAACAACCCACACCCTTGTGTCATTTCGTATCTTTCTGGCACTGTCTTCCGCTTTCCTCACATTTTCATTTCTCCTTAAATTTTGTATTCTTCTAACGTTTCGCAATCTTTTTGCTTGGAGTATACTTCTCTCTTCCTGTATTCTTTTCTTGTATCTATCAAATGGTGATCCTCCATCGTTTAGCACCAGTTCGTCGTTTCGCATGATGCTGTCCATTTTCCTTCTTAAAATATTTTGTTGCATTCTGTCATCTTCTAGTAGTTTGTTAAGTCTCATTCTTTTATCAAAATCAATTATTCTATTAGATTGTATTCTTTGGTCACTTACAGTAATTTCTCCAGGTAACGTTGTTTCCTTTTTCTCTTGTTTGTCAGTTTGAACTTCTTTGTCATACTGTAGTCTACTGATGCCTGGGACTCTTCTGTAACTCGGTGACATCTTTCCGTATTTTCTTACAGTTTCTTTGATAATTGGAGGTCGCCTATTATGTTGAATCAGCTTGTCGTTATGCAGTATTTTGTCGCTTAGCGTTTGTACTCTAACATCTTGTATTTTTTTACGATATTGAACTTTTCTTGTATCTTGTATTTCTTTAGCAGTTGAAACAGTTCTAGCATTTTGTATCCTTCTGGCAATCATAGATCTTCTGTTTAAAAGTATTCTTCTAGCGTCTGGAATGCTACTCTCATGTTTCCTTCTGGCAGTGGCAGCAGATTTTATATTTAGGAATCTGCTGGTTGTCAGAAATGTGCGGCTATTCAGCATACTATTAATTGGTGGACTTTTTCTGTTATTTTGTATCCTCTTGGCAGTTGAAGTACTATTTCGAATTCTTTCATTTTGCATTCTTTGGTGATATGGAGGTCTGCTTATCAATTGTGATTTTGCATAATATGGCAACTTATCATCATTTGCTTCTCTTTTGTCGGGATCGCGTGCTTCCGAAACCGGCTCGTGCCTCAATAAAAATATAACTGTAACAGAAAAATATAAATTTGTAAAATCCCCTTCCCGTTTTTTTTTTATTTTAATTTCTTATACTTACCTAATACTAAACGAAATATATTTATTTTGAGACTCTGGTGCCACGGCATATTTAGAAATATAATGTTCTATTAAATACTTAAGATTTAATTTAGATTTTAATCGTACCTATTTATGTTTCTAGAGCTGTTAATCACTATCGGATACCATAAAACTGTAATTCATTTATTTTTTATGATGCCAAATTATTATTACGAACCATGCAAGCTTGCAATGCTTCTTTGTGGTTTCGAATATTTATTTTTTGTTTTTTCTTTATATTATGCAAGCCGTTTTTCCGCGGTTTCACTCGCGTCCCGTGGGAAATACTGCCCGTACCCGGATAAAATATAGGCTAGCTTTCTACCAGTGAAACTATTTTTAAAATTGGTCACTACTTCAAGAGATTACCCCCTACAAACTAACTTATAAATTTACAATCAATTTTACCACTGTATAATATTAAATTAGATTGTCATCATTACTTTGTCGTTTTATGATGTTTATTTAAAAAAAAACAATATTTATAAAATATAGTTTTACTGTAGAAACTAGAAACTTACTATCTAATAATACTTATAAAATAAAATAATAATATACCGCATACAGAGAAATATTAATAAAGGCCCCTCCCTTTTTCAGAACATCGATCGCGTTGATGCTGTGCGCAGCCGCTGTCCTGTCAGCACCGCAGCAGAACAGTAACATCACCTACGTCAAACAGCAACAAGAGTTGTCAATTTCACAACCCGCTGCTAAACACTCAGAAAGAGAATCCAGAATAGAAAAACTACCTTTAACCATTCCAGGAAATGTCGATAAAACAGCGACGCAGGAAAACAACATTTCGGAAAACAACAAAACTCCTTCAAACAACGCACAACCTATATACAACTATTCAGACAGAATATACTCAGTAATAAAGAATAAACCAAAAACACATCATAAAATTAACAGCACAGAAAATAATATTTCTTCAATAGAAGAAATAAAAGAACCAGAAAATTTTACTCAATCTCACGATCCTGATATTGTGCCCACTCAACCTGAATTTAAAGATCCTGAAATTGTGACAACAGTCCCCGAATCAAATGATTCGGATATTGTACCCGCGGAGAGCATTAACAATGACAGAGTGGCGACAAATGCAGAACTCGGCCCCGAAATAGAAGGTACACAGACTGACGAGTTCGTCACGGAGAAATATGAGGAAGAACCAACAGTGACCACTGAAATTGAAGAATTTATTACCAAAGCACCGACACCAAGGCTGTTGCCAAAACTAAGTTACTTCGAAAAATCTTCGATCGATTCATTTTCGCAGAATCTGATTGCAAGCCCAGGAAAGAGGAGGTTCAGGTCGCGGTGCCGGTGCGAGAAGATCTGGAACTGCGCGAAACTACAAATAAGTGTCCCCAGATGTCCTGAAGAGTACTTCATGTGCTGTTCGTAGACTTCGGACAAAAAGTGCTTATTTAATTTATTCTCGAACTGTTTTAGTGATAAGCCCACCGAAGACTTTAGCAATGATCGCTTGCAGTATGCCATCAGGAAAAAATATATGAAAAAGTAGTTGATAAAGTTATGAAATACGAATAATTTATTTATTTTTTATTTATTTAATAAAAGTTACACCAACAGATTCTGCATATAAATTAACATATACAGTAGGTAGACACGGGTATTGGACTTATACCAAAGACATTAAACATATACTAACACTGGAGTGGGAATAAACTACCTACATATATGAATATTGAATAAACAGAATTACAAAAATAATATCAAAACTAGAATTATGCTTGGCCCAAAATAGAAATTTAAAATTAAATTAACAAACATGAAATCAAAATTAAATTAGGCAACGAGGTTAAAAATGTTTGACTTTAACTCAAAAAAAACCTAATTTATAAGGAAACGTTGCAAGATATATCGAGGTAGATAGTTACCAACAAACACAATACACAGTGGCATAGCTACGAAGGGGCTGGCCGGGGCAGCGCCCCGGGGCCCCCAAGCTCAGGGGGCCCCCGAACGAAATAACCAGAAAATTACGATCACACTTAACTTTCCAAAAATACTCTCATTTTTACAATAAATAAAGACAGGTTGCAACACGCCTTTGCAAAAATTTCGCACTCACTTTGCTCGCGTGCTCTATTTATTTGCTGTTCGTCTTTTTAGCCATTAAACTAAAAAAAATCGCACTCGCTTCGCTCGGATCCTCCAATGACATCCTACTATTTTCCTATGTTAAGTCCTCTAATACCCTTTTTTTTATATATTGTTGGGATATCATCAGTATGACCCCTCCAGCTGTGGGTGACAGCGGAAAGGAATGTCAGACTTTTACTGACTAAAACCCACCATGCCTTTGTGTGCCAGGGCCGCGGTAACTCTTTCGAACGACCCGCAGCCCCGACGGGCTCTGGCCCTAGTGGGCCCCGCAGGGGTTTGCTGACACTCTCTGAGGAGCGCGTGGAACTCCGCTCCACCGCCTCCAGGGCTGCGGAGCTGAGCACCACTTTTCTTCCTCAATGTAACATTCATTACATCAGGTGGAGTATTTTGATTAGCATGAATTTTAGATGTAGTTTTGGGGCTCGATGTTAGTTTACGCTAAGGTAGGTTGCGCAAAGTTAGGTTTCGCGAAGGTAGGTTTCGCGAAGGTAGGTTGCTCAAAGTTAGGTTTCGCGAAGGTACGTTGTGCAAAGTAAAGTTTCGTTAAGGTAGATTGCTCAAGGTTAGGTTTCGCGAAGGTAGGTTGCTCAAAGTTAGATATTGCGAAGGTAGGTTGCTCAAGGTTAGGTTTCGCGAAGGTACGTTTCTCAAAGTTAGGTTTCGCGAAGGCTGGTTGCTCAAGGTTAGGTTTTGCGAAAGTAGGTTGCTCAATGTTGGGTTTTGCGAAGGTAGGTTTATCAAGGTTAGGTTTCGCGAAGGTAGGTTGCTCAATGTTAGGTTTTGCGAAGGTAGGTTTATCAAGGTTAGGTTTCGCGAAGGTAGGTTGCTCAGGGTTAGGTTTCGCGAAGGTAGGTTGCTCAAAGGTAGGTAAGTACTGCGAAGGTAGATTACTCAAGGTTAGGTTTCGCGAAGGTTTGTTGCTCAAAGTTAGGTTTCGCGAAGGCTGGTTCCTCAGGGTTAGGTTTCGCGACATTAGGTTTCTCAAAGTTAGGTTTCCCACAGGTAGGTTGCTCAAAGTTAGGTTTCGCGAAGGTGCGTTGTGCAAAGTAAAGTTTCGTTAAGGTAGGTTGCTCAAGGTTAGGTTTCGCGAAGGTAGGTATTGCGAAGGTAGGTTGCTCAAAGTTAGATATTGCGAAGCTCAAGGTTAGTTTTCGCGAAGGTCCGTTGCTCAAAGTTAGGTTTCGCGAAGGCTGGTTGCTCAAGGTTAGGTTTCGCGAAGGTCGGTTGGTCAAAGTTAGATATTGCGAATTTAGGTTGCCTTTCAAGGTTAGGTTTCGCGAAGGTACGTTGCTCAAAGTTAGGTTTCTGCGAAAGGCTGGTTGCTCCAGGGTTAGGTTTTGCGAAAGTAGGTCTGCTCAATGTTGGTGTTTGGCCGAGGTAGGTCATATCAAGGTTCAGGTTTCGCGAAGGTAGGTTGCTCAAAGTTAGGTTTTGCGAAGGTAGGTTTATCAAGGTTAGGTTTCGCGAAGGTAGGTTGCTCACGGTTAGGTGTCGCTAAGGTAGGTTGCGCAAAGTTAGGTTTCGCGAAGGTAGGTTGCTCAAAGGTAGGTATTGCGAAAGAAGATTGCTCAAGGTTCGGTTTCGCGAAGGTTTGTTGCTCAAAGTTAGGTTTCGCGAAGGCTGGTTCCACTGGGGTTAGGTTTCGCGACATTAGGTTTCTCAAAGTTAGGTTTCCCAAAGGTAGGTTGCTCAAAGTTAGGTTTCGCGAAGGTACGTTGTGCAAAGTAAAGTTTCGTTAAGGTAGGTTGCTCAAGGTTAGGTTTCGCGAAGGTAGGTTGCTCAAAGTTAGGTTTCGCGAAGGTACGTTGCTCAAAGTTAGGTTTCGCGAAGGCTGGTTCCACTGGGGTTAGGTTTCGTGACATTAGGTTTCTCAAAGTTTGGTTTCCCAAAGGTAGGTTGCTCAAAGTTAGGTTTCACGAAGGTACGTTGTGCAAAGTTAGGTTTCCCGAAGGTAGGTTTCGCGAAGGTAGGTTGCTCAAAGGTAGGTATTGCGAAGGTAGATTGCTCAAGGTTAGGTTTCGCGAAGGTAGGTTGCTCAAAGTTAGGTTTCGCGAAGGTACGTTGCTCAAAGTTAGGTTTCGCGAAGGCTGGTTCCACTGGGGTTAGGTTTCGTGAAATTAGGTTTCTCAAAGTTAGGTTTCCCAAAGGTAGGTTGCTCAAAGTTAGGTTTCACGAAGGTACGTTGTGCAAAGTTAGGTTTCCCGAAGGTAGGTTTCGCGAAGGTAGGTTGCTCAAAGGTAGGTATTGCGAAGGTAGATTGCTCAAGGTTAGGTTTCGCGAAGGTAGGTTGCTCAAAGTTAGGTTTCGCGAAGGTACGTTGCTCAAAGTTAGGTTTCGCGAAGGCTGGTTCCTCAGGGTTAGGTTTCGCGACATTAGGTTTCTCAAAGTTAGGTTTCCCAAAGGTAGGTTGCTCAAAGTTAGGTTTCACGAAGGTACGTTGTGCAAAGTTAGGTTTCCCGAAGGTAGGTTTCGCGAAGGTAGGTTGCTCAAAGGTAGGTATTGCGAAGGTAGATTGCTCAAGGTTAGGTTTCGCGAAGGTAGGTTGCTCAAAGTTAGGTTTCGCGAAGGTACGTTGCTCAAAGTTAGGTTTCGCGAAGGCTGGTTCCTCAGGGTTAGGTTTCGCGACATTAGGTTTCTCAAAGTTAGGTTTCCCAAAGGTAGGTTGCTCAAAGTTAGGTTTCGCGAAGGTACGTTGTGCAAAGTAAAGTTTCGTTAAGGAAGGTTGCTCAAGGTTAGGTTTCGCGAAGGTACGTTGCTCAAAGTTAGGTTTCCCAAAGGTAGGTTGCTCAAGGTTAGGTTTCGCGAAGGTACGTCGTGCAAAGTAAAGTTTCGTTAAGGTAGGTTGCTCAAGGTTAGGTTTCGCGAAAATATTTCGCGCTCCCTTCGTTTGCGCATTCATATTTTTTTCCCTCGTTTCATAAGCGAAATCAAGCTCGCGAGGCCCCAGGAGCGGATCCAGCTTTTGTGCAGGGGGGGGGGGTCACACAATAGTGGCCAAGTATAAATTTATAATTTGATTTTGATGTATAGTTTATGAAATGAGGGAAAAAATATGAATGCGCGAACGAAGCGAGCTCGAAATATTTTCGCGAAAACTAACCTTGAGCAACCTACCTTAACGAAACTTTGCACGACGTACCTTCGCGAAACCTAACTTTGAGCAACGTACCTTCGCGAAACCTAACTTTGAGCAACTTACCTTCGCGAAACCTAACCTTGAGCAATCTACCTTCGCAATACTTACCTTCGCGAAACTTGACCTGGAGCAACCTACCTTAACGAAACTTTACTTTGCACAACGTACCTACGCGAAACCTAAGTTTGAGCAACCTACCTTTGGGAAACCTAACTTTGAGAAACCTAATGTCGCGAAACCTAACCCTGAGGAACCAGCCTTCGCGAAACCTAACTTTGAGCAACGTACCTTCGCGAAACCTAACTTTGAGCAACCTACCTTCGCGAAACCTAACCTTGAGCAATCTACCTTCGCAATACCTACCTTTGAGCAACCTACCTTCGCGAAACCTACCTTCGGGAAACCTAACTTTGCACAACGTACCTTCGTGAAACCTAACTTTGAGCAACCTACCTTTGGGAAACCTAACTTTGAGAAACCTAATGTCGCGAAACCTAACCCTGAGGAACCAGCCTTCGCGAAACCTAACTTTGAGCAACGTACCTTCGCGAAACCTAACTTTGAGCAACCTACCTTCGCGAAACCTAACCTTGAGCAATCTACCTTCGCAATACCTACCTTCGAGCAACTTAACCTGGAGCAACCTACCTTAACGAAACTTTACTTTGCACAACGTACCTTCGCGAAACCTAACTTTGAGCAACCTACCTTTGGGAAACCTAACTTTGAGAAACCTAATGTCGCGAAACCTAACCTTGAGGAACCAGCCTTCGCGAAACCTAACTTTGCGCAACGTACCTCCGCAAAACCTAACCCTGATCAAACTACCTTCGCGAAACCTAACCTTGAACAACCTACCTTCGCGAAACCTAACTTTGCGCAACCTACCTTAGCGAAACCTAACCCTGAGCAACCTACCTTCGCGAAACCTAACCTTGATGAACCTACCTTCGCAAAACCAACATTGAGCCACCTACTTTCGCGAAACCTAACCTTGAGCAACCAGCCTTCGAAAAACCTAACTTTGAGCAGCGTACCTTCGCGAAACCTAACCTTGAGCAACCTACCTTCGCAATACCTAACTTTGAGCAACCTACCTTCGCGAAACCTAACCTTGAGCAACCTTCCCTCGCGAAACCTAACTTTGCGCAACCAAACTTAGCGAAACTTAACCTGGAGCAACCTACCTTAACGAAACTTTACTTTGCACAACGTACCTTCGCGAAACCTAACTTTGAGCAACCTACCTTAGGGAAACCTAACTTTGAGAAACCTAATGTCGCGAAACCTAACCCTGAGGAACCAGCCTTCGCGAAACCTAACTTTGAGCAACGTACCTTCGCGAAACCTAACTTTGAGCAACCTACCTTCGCGAAACCTAACCTTGAGCAATCTACCTTCGCAATACCTACCTTTGAGCAACCTACCTTCGCGAAACCTAACTTTGCGCAACCTACCTTAGCGAAACCTAACCCTGAGCAACCTACCTTCGCGAAACCTAACCTTGAGCAACCTACCTTCGCGAAACCTACCTTCGCGAAACCTAACTTTGCGCAACCTTCCTTAGCGAAACCTAACCCTGAGCAACCTACCTTCGCAAAACCTAACCTTGATAAACCTACCTTCGCAATACCTAACTTTGAGCAATCTACCTTCGCAATACCTACCTTCGCGAAACTTAACCTGGAGCAACCTACCTTAACGAAACTTTACTTTGCACAACGTACCTTCGCGAAACCTAACTTTGAGCAACCTACCTTTGGGAAACCTAACTTTGAGAAACCTAATGTCGCGAAACCTAACCTTGAGGAACCAGCCTTCGCGAAACCTAACTTTGCGCAACGTAGCTTCGCAAAACCTAACCCTGATCAAACTACCTTCGCAAAACCTAACCTTGAGCAACCTACCTTCACGAAACCTAACTTTGCGCAACCTACCTTAGCGAAACCTAACCCTGAGCAACCTACCTTCGCGAAACCTAACCTTGATAAACCTACCTTCGCAAAACCTAACTTTGAGCAACCTACCTTCGCGAAACCTAACCTTGATGAACCTACCTTCGCAAAACCCAACATTGAGCCACCTACTTTCGCGAAACCTAACCTTGAGCAACCAGCCTTCGCGAAACCTAACTTTGAGCAGCGTACCTTCGCGAAACCTAACCTTGAGCAACCTACCTTCGCAATACCTAACTTTGAGCAACCTACCTTCGCGAAACCTATCCTTGAGCAATCTACATTCGCAATACCTACCTTCGCGAAACTTAACCTGGAGCAACCTACCTTAACGAAACTTTACTTTGCACAACG
>NWSH02000085.1:4638877-4656884 GCA_002382865.2 Heliothis virescens
TCACACAATAGTGGCCAAGTATAAATTTATAATTTAATTTTGATGTATAGTTTATGAAACGAGGGAAAAAAATATGAATGCGCAAACGAAGCGAGCGCGAAATATTTTCGCAAAACCTAACCTTGAGCAACCTACCTTAACGAAACTTTACTTTGCACAACGTACCTTCGCGAAACCTAACTTTGAGCAACCTACCTTTGGGAAACCTAACTTTGAGAAACCTAATGTCGCGAAACCTAACCTTGAGCAACCTTCCTTCGCGAAACCTAACTTTGCGCAACCTACCTTAGCGAAACCTAACCCTGAGCAACCTACCTTCGCGAAACCTAACCTTGAGCAACCTACCTTCGCGAAACCTAACTTTGCGCAACCTACCTTAGCGTAACCTAACCCTGAGTAACCTACCTTCGCAAAACCTAACCTTGACAAACCTACCTTCGCAATACCTAACTTTGAGCAACCTACCTTCGCGAAACCTAACCTTGAGCAATCTACCTTCGCAATACCTACCTTCGAGCAACCTACCTTCGCGAAACCTAACTTCGCACAACCTACCTTAGCGAAACCTAACCCTGAGCAACCTACCTTCGCGAAACCTAACCTTGATAAACCTTACCAAATTTTTCAGCTCAACGTGTACCTAAACATAGAAAAGAAAAGGGCGTGAGCGGAGCGAGCGCGATTTGTTTTGACAGATTTAGGTCAAGTCACAAAAAAAATAATTTTGAAAATGTATCCTACCTACTAATATTGTAAAGCTGAAGTTGACGCCATTTGTTTTAGTTAATTTGTGGAGGCATAAAGCAAGAAAAAACACAGGTAAAATGTAATATGAATGCGCGAGTGAAGCGAGCGCGAAAATTTTTATCACTTCGAGGATAACAGGCTTCTTTGTAGTACAGTGGGTACTACAAAGAAGCCTGTGATCGTAAAGGGATCAGATCAGGCTGATGATGATGGGTTCGTGACGGTGCAAAGGAAGAAGCGCCGTCAGCGAACTAACAAGAATCGCTGCGGCACGGCTCCTGCGGAGACCAATATCAAAATCCGTGCTGCAAAGCCGAACACCCCGGTGTACATCTCCCGCCTACACTACACCACTAAGGCGGAGGACATTGTGGAGTACGTGCGTCAGAAGCTGAAGTACGCCCCGAGAGTGCAGCTGCTGGAGTCGCGCCATAACGCCAACTTCAAGGCGTTCGTGGTGCGAGTGCCGACGTGTTTCCTGCACCTCGTGCTGGATGAAAACTTCTGGCCACAGGACGTGGTGTTCCGTCGCTTCCGCGGACAAGTGCCACTCGAACGCACAGTGACGTAGTGCATAGGAAGTGTTACTAACATAGATTTAAGTTTATATTTACTAACAAGTTGTGTATTTTATATTATATGTATGTTAGACTATAAGGTATATATCTATGGGCCAATGTAGCCTGAAAATAAAGGTATTTGATTTGATTTGATTTGATAAACATGATTGGCGAAACGAAAATAAATAGGTAACTAGTATTTCTGCGAGGCCCCCTCAGGCGCGAGGCCGTCGGCGGTCGCCGACGTCGCCGACGCCTAGCGCCGCCACTGAATGTAGGTACTTGTAATTTATTAATAAGTTCAGTAAAGTGAGAGAGTGAGAGTGTAATAAATACCTACGTTTATATTATTTACTGGCTTCTGCCAGCGACTTCGTACGGATCAGGTCGCTTATGCCAGCAACAACGTCTGATGTCAAATTCTAATAGCCCGGGGAAACAACGGAATGCGCGAGACGATTCGGACGTTCCAGACCTTTAATTTTTGTAAGTAATAAATTGGAGTAACTTCTTCCGTTTTCCCAACATTTCCCTCCTCTGCTCTGCTCCTATTGATTGTAGCGTGATGGAAAGTACCTATAATATAACCAGCTCAGGAGTATGAAAAATAATTGTACCAAGTTTCGTTAAAATCCGTCAAGTAATTTTTGTTTCTATAACGATTATACAAACAGACAGATAGACAGACAAAAATGTTACTGATTCCATTTTTGGCATCAGTATCGATCCCTAATCGCCCCCTGATAGTAGTAGTAGAAATATATTTCATGTAGGTACAGAATTGACCTCTCTACAGATTTAATGTAAGTATGTATAGATATAGAAGGTTGTTTTGTCAAGTCCATTAATCAGATTGCAAGCTATTTATTGCCCTATTTTTTAAATTTTATTTCAATTTATTTTTCCAACTTGCGCAAACTAACAAAAAGTTGCGCAAAGCTTTCAACAATTGCGCAACCTAAAATCTATCAAATAAAATCGTAAACGATCTGTGTATTTAAATTGTTTTTTTTTTAAGTTAGTGATACGCTTTATTTACCTTACGCTTTACCCCGGGTAACGCAGACAATATTTTATTCGGGTACGGCAAGTCGTTCCCACGAGACACAAAAAAAACCGCGACAATATGCAAGAGCGAAATAACACTCACTGAGTTCAAATTTGGCAGCAGATTTTATGATAATCCATCCCTAGGGGTGTGAAACGCGGGTTGGTAGTTTGTATGGAAGTCCTGCGTTTTTGAAGATATTTAAAATTTAAAATATAAAAAAAAAGATAAAGATAAAAGATAATTTATTTCTGTAAAAACTATGTATGCTCTTTAGATGATGAGGAAGTGTACTATTCATGTAGCTTTACAAGTTAACCCTCCTGTTGGGTTTGAGTTACCATGGGAAGCACGTGAAACCGCTGGCAGAAGCTAGTCTTTAATATTTTGAGGAACCGGGTCATAAAGTGAATGTTGGTAAAATATACACAAAACTAATTCAGTTTTCACATTTATTTCTCATAATATAGAATCAAGAGTTATCACAAAAATATACAACATTACTTAAACAGTCATTGGCCTAAAAGAATATATTAAACATTAACTATAAACTAAACTTGCTTAAATATCCATGAACTTACCTTTTCAACATTTGATTCAAATTAATTGTATACACATTGAACATTTTACTGAACATTTATAGAAGAAACTTATACTTAGCGCTGAATAAGCTTCTACAAAATATTCATGTAACTATGTACCCGCTGACAAGCAACATAGAAAGATCATAAACGATGTAACTATACTAATAAGCAAGGGAGTAAAATATTTTCCTCATTACAAATTAATTTAATGCTTTTCCATGACCGCTGCTAAATGCGTAAAAATATCATAGTGACAAATACGATCTTCGATATCCTTATAGTTATACTAAGACATGCGGGTACAACAAGACTTATTGTTGTGGTATTTAAATAATTTTACACATTTATATATATTACCATTAAAACATTAATTTCCTCAGTATACAAATTAAATGAAATTAATAGTACAGCCAAACTGAAATATTTAAAAAGTTAGGGGTAAAAATAAAATGTATACAGGTAACACCGTAAAATTGTAAATACCGTTAACCGTTAGGTTACAATACTCGTATATCTTGCGATATTGCAAATTGTCCAAATTTTGTGAACGCGCCAAACCTTTTACAATTTAACGTAATAATAAAACAGACAGATTACAATGTTATGATTGTTAAATTGTGAACTTTCCGACCGCTGTTCCTGATTGGTCATGGACGCAGAATGGGCTATTGTAAAACCGACCAGTCAGGGACGGCCTTCGGACAGTATATTTCAACAGTTTTCAATCTTGCGAGGTAGGTTTGCAATCTAACGGTATTCATCAGTGGCGGCGCTAGACGTCGGCGACGTCGGCGACCGCCGACGGCCTCGCGCCTGAGGGGGCCTCGCAGAAATACTAGTTACCTATTTATTTTCGTTTCGCCAATCATGTTTAATCCTCGAAGCGATAAAAATTTTCGCGCTCGCTTCACTCGCGCATTCATATTACATTTTACCTGTTTTTTCTTGCTTTATGCCTCCACAAATTAACTAAAACAAATGGCGTCAACTTCAGCTTTACGATATTAGTAGGTAGGATACATTTTCAAAATTATTTTTTTTGTGACTTGACCTAAATCTATCAAAACAAATCGCGCTCGCTCCGCTCACGCCCTTTTCTTTTCTATGTTTAGGTACACGTTGAGCTGAAAAAATATGGTAAGGTTTATCAAGGTTACGTTTCGCGAAGGTAGTTTGATCAGGGTTAGGTTTTGCGAAGGTACGTTGCGCAAAGTTAGGTTTCGCGAAGGCTGGTTCCTCAAGGTTAGGTTTCGCGACACTAGGTTTCTCAAAGTTAGGTTTCCCAAAGGTAGGTTGCTCAAAGTTAGGTTTCGCGAAGGTACGTTGTGCAAAGTAAAGTTTCGTTAAGGTAGGTTGCTCCAGCTTAAGTTTCGCGAAGGTAGGTATTTCGAAGGTAGGTATTGCGAAGGTAGATTGCTCAAGGTTAGGTTTCGCGAAGGTAGGTTGCTCAAAGTTAGATATTGCGAAGGTAGGCTGCTCAAGGTTAGGTTTCGCGAAGGTACGTTGCTCAAAGTAAAGTTTCGTTATGGTAGGTTGCTCAAGGTTAGGTTTAGCGAAGGTAGGTATTGTGAAGGTAGATTGCTCAAGGTTAGGTTTCGCGAAGGTAGGTATTGCGAAGGTAGATTGCTCAAGGTTAGGTTTCGCGAAGGTTGGTTGCTCAAAGTTAGGTTTTGCGAAGGTAGGTTTATCAAGGTTAGGTTTCGCGAAGGTAGGTTGCTCAGGGTTAGGTTTCGCTAAGGTAGGTTGCGCAAAGTTAGGTTTCGCGAAGGTAGGTTTCGCGAAGGTAGGTTGCTCGAAGGTAGGTATTGCGAAGGTAGATTGCTCAAGGTTAGGTTTCGCGAAGGTAGGTTGCTCAAAGTTAGGTTTCGCGAAGGTACGTTGCTCAAAGTTAGGTTTCGCGAAGGCTGGTTCCTCAGGGTTAGGTTTCGCGACATTAGGTTTCTCAGTTAGGTTTCCCAAAGGTAGGTTGCTCAAAGTTAGGTTTCGCGAAGGTACGTTGTGCAAAGTAAAGTTTCGTTAAGGTAGGTTGCTCAAGGTTAGGTTTCGCGAAAATATTTCGCGCTCCCTTCGTTCGCGCATTCATATTTTTTTCCCTCGTTTCATAAACTATACATCTAAGTTAAATTATAAATTTATACTTGGCCACTATTGTGTGACCCTCCCCCGCACAGAAGCTGGATCCGCTCCTGGGGCCTCGCGAGCTTGATTTCGCCGACGTACATATTTGGTCTAGCGCCGCCACTGGTATTTATAATTTTACGGTGACACATACGTAGCATTTTGAAAATATTACAGGTTCTAAATAGGGATGATCACAATAACCTTCCATCTAACGGTCGTGTAATAAGTTTTTACAAAAATCTTAATAAAGCTACCATTAATTATAACCTTATTTAGGTGCCACTTTATAATATTATTATACCGATAAATTAGAGTTGAGCCCTGAATTTCATTTGTGCATTGATACTATTATAGAAGAGAAAAACATTTACCAAAAACAAACATCGAAAAGTTATTACCTACACTTAACATTCAAAGATTTTAGTTACACAAAAATCAAATGCATTCGCTTAATATACTTCCACAATGTTAATCAAAAAATCTTCAGCTTATCAAATACATATTTTTAGTTTTATCTTTGGCAACACTGCAGTCAAGAAAGGCGCAAAAGCTCTCTTAATCTAAAGATAAAGTGTGGCACCTTCGGAGCCTGCGCAAATGATCGACTGAACAGTTTCAACAACAAGAACCATAACGTATAAAATCAGTTCTAAGACTTCGACCGTCTGCGCAGGAGTGTCGAAAACCTCTAAATATTTTCGACACGATATCTTTACACGTATAAAACACCTTTTTTTGTCGAAATATAAATTTTTACTTCAATACACAAATATTTAAGAACTAGCTCAGTGTGATCACAACTAGAGTCCGTTTTTCTATAGATGTAAATCTCTCAAATATATAAAAAAAATACGGATAGGTCTAAAAATTGAGCTATACAAACAGGTTATTGTTCCAAACTTATTGACACTATCAACTCTAAAAGAAAATAAATGTCACTTTATATTTTTATGACACTGTAAACCTGCATTGGTCTTTTCAAGGAATCGGTAACACACAAGGTACAATATTTGAACATCTGTGATCAACGTTTGGGCAACTTCATCATACTTTACGGTCCTGTTACCAAATTGAACATATTTAAATGCATACGTGGTTTAGCTAACTTAGAATGCAATATTAATAGCTACTGAAATGCGGGAAGTTGTTGATCACAGCTGTCAAATAAATCTCTTCGTTCTTTTCATTGTTAGTCATTTTAAATTCAGTTATTTGAATAAGGTCGAAAGTTTTTAAAACTAAATTAAGAATATCTTTTAGAATTCTTCCATTCTCGAAATATGCTCAGCATTATACAAGAAATCCTTTTAAAACCGCCTGGGTCGTATACCTACTAACTTATCATCATTCCTAGAGAGCATTATAATAAGTCACATTCGTACAAGTCTATTCATTTTTGTTATTATCGGACGTCCATTTCTTGATTTTTATAGCTACCCCAATTCTAAAGATATGTTTCTCAATATCAAATTCCCCGTGTAAAGAAAAAGTCAGTTACTGTGTTTTTAAATTTAAGAGAGATAGACCAAAAGTTGAACAAATACTTAGTTTTTTGACAAATGAAACAGCTTAACTAACTTAACTTTTCCTGTACATTAACCTACAACAACAAAAGTAATAAAGACATTTTTGGAGAATAATTTTCAAACATTGCAACACATGATAAGAAATGACTTAAGAATTGATATACATCGAGACTATAGAATTACATGTAAGTATAGTTATAATAATATATAAATGGTTAATCTAAAGGAAGACTTGTTCAGTCTGGATATAGAAGATTGGCGTCCCTGCCACATCGCTCCTGCAAATGTTTTTAAAGTTAGTTTTATCTCAGTGTGAGTTTCGCAAAGGCAGTAAGATATACACCGTGGTCCTGAGGTTATATTATGACCATTGAATTGACCATTCTTTACTATGGACACTTTTCCAAATTCCAATTTCATTAAAAAAAAATTATACAAACTAAATGCTTGAATGAAATTTATCTATTATGAATTACTATTTACCTGGGCTGGCAACGTCGCATTTGAAACTTTGGTTCACATGTCCGCATAAACTTTTTCTCACAAAAAACTCTTTCTCACAGCAAAACAAAACATAATAAAATTGGTTAAACTTAAATTACAAATAACTTTAAAACTATGCCATTTAAATTACTACTTCCTTTGTACGATATGTTTAACAAGAGCAATAGAAGTATTAAATTATTCAGAATTAATGTATATCCTCAGGAACACGGTGTATGTACTTATACTTTTTGTTTGTTATTCTATGTCTTTCACGTAAAGCCGCTAAATCGGTTTAGCGTAAAGTTTATTGACAAGTGATAAATGTAAAGTTGTATGGTTTATGATGTTCTGCGCTTGTGTCCATATTTTGCCAGTTTTCGTGTTTATTTGTACCCCACAGGCTTCGAAATTTAAAATTCTTTCACTGTTGGAATGCTATACTTTATCCAAATGCTAGTCTAATATAAAGTTCAATATCATTCCCAGTCTAAAATAAAGTTAGAAGTTTACCTGATGTTCGCTGATGAGGTAGACAGGCAGTGACTCGGTGCAGAACTCGCAGGGTATGACAGGCTCGTCGTAGGTCTCCGCAGGCGCCGCCCGCGCCGCCGCCCCCGGGGGCGAAGCGCTGCGCGGCCGCAGCTGCGCCAGGTCCGGCCGGCAACCCGTCTGCAATAACATATTATATTATATGTTCTGTGTGATTTA
The DNA here is from genome assembly GCA_002382865.2 of Heliothis virescens. Lineage (NCBI taxonomy): Eukaryota > Metazoa > Arthropoda > Insecta > Lepidoptera > Noctuidae > Heliothis > Heliothis virescens. The sequence goes on from NWSH02000085.1 coordinate 4,646,658, forward strand.
TCTTGATGGAAGGGATCTGGGGGATAAACTTAGTCTGAATATATGGAACTCAAAGGTGATCGACTGACTGACATAGTGATCTATCAAAGCACAACCCAAACCACTGGAGGGATTGGACTGAAATTGGCATGCATAACTTAGGCATCCGCTAAGACAGGATTTCCCGAAATTCTTCCGAAGAAACGGGATTTTAAGTTTAGCGCGGGCAAAGGCGTAGGCAGAAGCTTAGCAATTGTAATGACCCTTGTCAGTGGATTTTTCGCAGATGAACCGGTAAGTGCTAGGAAACCGGCCATTAAACACTTCGATCACCCGCGTCCCGTGGGAACTACTCGATAAATGGGCTATCTAACACTGAAATATTTTTTCAAACTTTGATACTTTAAAATCCGTGCGGATCGATCGATCATAAGGTTAAGCAACGCTTGGCGCGGTCGGTCCGTGAATGGGTGACCATTTTGTCATAACGAGTTCTTCCGTGTTTCTGGTGAGACTGGTGGGTTCCGGCTGTCATTTGACCATCTTTGGCAGTCGTTACGAGTAGTCAGAAGCCAGAAAGTCTAACAACCAGTCTTACTAATGGGTATCGGGGTTGCCCGGGTAACTGAGCTGTGGACATCAGACAGGCAGTCGCGCCATATAAAACACTGGTTATTAGCTGTATCCGGTTAGACTGGAAGCCGACTCCAACATATTGGGAAAAGGCTAGGCAGATGATGAGGATCAAACATACAAAGTTTCGTGTTTATTATTAAGATTATGTAACGGTACCTGATGTTGCACGAGGTTGTGTGCGGGTATGAGAGAGTTGCAGAACTCGCACGGCAGCCGCACGTCGTCGCCAGCGGGGGACGCACCACCCGAACGATTGCCGCGCTCGTTACTATCAAATATAAATAATTATATTGTAATTGCTTGTAAACTAACATTATTACTGACGTTTCAAGCTTAAGTACGTCTACGTCGTCATCATCCCTAAAAGTACGTACCTATCATCCAAATTAATACAGATAATTGGGTACTTGACGAGGTCAAAAATAAAATCCCTCATCATAACCATTTAGCACCTAAAGCATCTTAAAATAATGTCACTTTCATTCATCATTTTCATGGAAAAAGTTTTTTTTTTTATTTAATAAAACAATCAAAATAAGTATACAGCTTGATGTAAAAAACGATGACGTCATAGTTTAGGTTTTCATACTTTCATAGTAACTGCCGCACTAAGAGACGTCATTTAAGCTAATCATTACTTATCTTAAGTATAGAAAGACTTTATGGATATTGACATAAGTGTCAATATTTTTTTTTAAGTAATCATTAAAATTTAATTGACGTCTCTGAGTGCGGCAGTAAGTCTACTAACCGTTTTTGACAGGTCAATTAAAGTATGACTATTTGCCAATTAACGAATTGTGTTTTAAGTTAAACTATTTCACAAAGAAACATAATTTAGTTAGCATTATACATAGATGTTCAAACTACACAAGTCACAATATTTGCGCCATAGCTGAGCCATAGTTTGCGCAATATGTGACATAGTTTGCGCAATATGTGACATACTTTGCGCAATATGTAACATAGTTCGCGCAATATGTGACATAGTTTGCGCAAAACGTGGCATAGTTTGCGCAGTTTGTGCAAACGTTCTGCGTATCATGATGAAATCTTTGATGGCATTCAATTAACTTACCCGTTGTTATTATTATTATTGTTTTGATGATTGGCCGCAATGTTGGGGTTTGAATGGTACGGAGCCGTCACCTGGAACACATAATAGTTTTTATTTAAAATGAACGATGGATGTAACTAACATGGATACATATTATTGACACTTATCACTAACATTTATAGCTGGGTTTAAAAACCTTTACATAATGAAAGAAAAAACCGGCCAAGTGCGAGTTGGACTCGCGCTCGAAGGGTTCCGTACCGTAAGGGTTCCGTATCTATGAAAAATAAACGTATCTATTACCTAAAATTAGCCAAAATAAAAACATTTTTCGTTTGTTTTTCATACAAATATATGAACAACAAAGTTATAATTTGCGGTTTCACTCGTTTATTGTATGGGGACTTCATGCGCGAGTTCAACTCACAATTGGCCGGTTTTTTATTCTCAATTGTTTAATCAAACAAACAAACACAGAGTTAAAAGTTGGGAGCAGCTATGTTATTGTCATAAAATAAAATCTCTTTGAGAAAGTTGTTTGTAATCATGAGTGCAGTCGCGTGTTCAAGTATCGGTTACCAGTCACCCTATGTAAAAGTTTGTAAGAAAAAAAAAACAAACTAAAGCACCAGGGTCTAACACGCATTTACCTCATTCAATCCCCTGCGCAGCTCTCTCAGCGAAGACTTGATCTCACTGAATCTGTCCCCACTCTTCCTCCTCACATCGGCCTCCCCATTATTCCGCCTCCCTTCCTCATCTTTCCTCAGTTGCATCTCATTGAACCTCTCTAGAAACTCCTGAGGGGTCATCGGCTTTAAGTTCTGGAACTCTTGCCGTCGCCTGTCAGGGTCTGCGTTAGAAGGGTGCCCTAAGACATAGCCTGGACTAGGTTGGACCTCCGGACTTTTGCTCAAACGACCTTGGAGACGACTCTTGTAGTCTACGTGGGATTCCGGGTTTTGGAGGGCGTCCATTTTTCGTAGTTTTTCAAGTTTTGCCGCTGGACTTAGTACTGGGGGTAGACCTGGAATGAAATAGCAGTTTTTATATTTGGTGCTTTAGGTAATTCTTATCTACTACTTTCACAAACGTCAAAATTTTCTACACCTATATCGCAGTGTTAGCAAATAAAACTATACTAATAATATAAAGCGGAAGAGTTTGTTTGGTTAGTTGAGCGCACTAATCTCAGGAACTGCTGGTCCAATTTGAAAAAATCTTTCAGTGTTAGATAGCCCATTTATCGCGGAAGGCTATAGGCTTATGGCCTTATGCGGGTACGGGAAATAGTTCTCTAGGGAAGCCGGTGAAACCGCTGGCGGAATCTAGCTACACATAAATGAAAAACATCCTGACTTGTTCCTCGTTCACCTCCAAAACTCCTCACAATTTTTATTGACCTACAGCCTCTTTCATCCATGATCTACGTACCCACAGACAGGTTATAGGCCGTCTGTTCCTGGCGGTTCTGTTCCTCTCGTTGCTGGCGCTGCATGGCGCTGTAGTAGGGCAGGTCGCGGCGAGGGTTCTCCGGCGGCGAGCGTATGGGAGGCTTGGGCGCTGGACGCTTCTTCACGGCGCCGCGGGAAATACTCCTGGAATTAACGTTATTTTTCAGGTTCCGTAAAAAAAAAGGGTAAAACGGGACCCTATTACTAAGCCTCCGCTGTCTGTCTGTCTGTCTCCAGGCTGTATCTCATAAACCGTGGTAACAAATACAAAATATTAAAAAAAAGAAAAACAAAATAAGGATACAGAATATTTACTTGTACCTATACCTACAACAAACGTGTTTTATGGTATTTTTAAATTCGAAATATATGTTCTGAAGGGAAAAACAAAGTGGCTTACGCGTACGAAAATTCGCCGATAGATCTCTATGAGGAGTCTACTGAGGACGGTTGAAGCAAGCGCGGTCTTGCCTTTCTGTACGAAAACAAGCATTTTTTCAGCAGCGGTCTTAATTAATCGAAGTATGGACTTTTAGCGGGAGGACTACAAAATGCTGATGCTGTTTAATATAGCTGCCTTTCAAAGTGTGAGAGCCGCCACAGGAGAATGCTAGTTCATAAAGCAGTACTCACAAGTCTTTGTCAGATTTGTTCGTGGTCTCCATATTGGTGTTGATCTGCGGCTGATCATTGTTCCTCTTGGCGGGTGCCTTGGAGCCGTTGGTCTGTGGCGCTCGCCAGTTCGACGCCCCCTCGCCGCCCAGGGACGACGATGATGAACTGGAACTGCCGCTACTGAAGTACCTATTACTGAAGGTTGTGAATTTTGTAGGACAGCAGAATTATTAGTTATTAGCTTCTGCCAGCGGTTTCACCCGCGTCCCGTGGGAACTACTCGGCGCACCCGGATAAAAAGTAGCCTATAGCCTTCCTCGATAAGTGGGCTATCTAACACTGAAAGAATTTTTCAAATCGGACCAGTAGTTCCTGAGATTAGCGCGTTCAAACAAACAAACTCTTCAACTTTATAATATTAGTATAGATTAGACAGCGAATAGAATTTTATAAAGTCAATTTTTGAGCTAAAATCAAGCCTCTTGTTTGGTCTAATTAGTGTCACAAAAGTATCAGATACATACATCTTTGCCTTTCGCAGTCGGGTAAAAACAACTGACGAAATTAAAGTACAGACGACAGCACATCAAGTTACCACAATCTGGCAAATTTTTGCAATAGATTTTCAACCTTATCACAATAGCAGTAAGTTAATATTTGACTGGTAAAATTTGACAGATTCGGGTACCCTGACCTGCTGTTGTGACCTACATGAAATCCTGATGTGTCATCAACTCACTTAATTTCAGTCCTGGGCACGTTAATGTTCTTCAAGCCATTGGTTCTGCTGACATTAGACGTGGAAGGTCGGGAGAAACCATTGCTAGTCGATGGCATGTCAGTGTTGCCAACGTTAGTGTTCGTCATTTTCGTGATCAACGGCTTTGCAGGACTTTTTGGAGGTTCCTTCTTTATTACTGGAGGCGGGTCTGAAATTATTAATGGCAGATTTAGCTTATTCAAATATTACTTAATTTTTAAATATTTATTTCGTAACATATTGTAGATGTTCAAAAGGATGTAGAATGTAGACAATTTACATCCCCAGAAACTGCGGAATTTAGAGATATTCCTCTGACCATTATCATGTATGTTTAATGAAGAGTAGATTATTTCTGCCGGGGCTGGAGGTTGTTCGAAAGAAAAACCGCGGGCCTGGCACACAAAGGGCTCCCGAAGGAACGCGGCGGGTTTTAGTCAGTAAAAGTCTGACACTCCCTCACGTTGTCATGTCACCCACAGCAGGATGGGTCATTCTGATGATTTGTACATTGTGAAATTTTGCAACTCATCGAAAAATCAAGAATATATTTACGGCATCTTACCATCGTCCAGCCGAATGAAACCATGGTTGGACTCGACGTGCAGGTGGCGGTACTTGATCATGACCCACTCCCGGCAGTCGGGACACTGTTCCGTGCGCACCCCGCAGTAGTTCTCGTGCGCCGGCAGGTCGCGCCGGGGCAGTTCCAGCTCGCAGTACCTTGGAAGAACGTAGTTAGGAGATTAGGACTACCTTTGAAAAATCTATGCTTGAGAACATCGTATAAGAAAGACATCTTCTTTTTAAAGCTGAAACGTTTTTAAAAACGAACCTAGCTTTCGAGGGTCTGTGTATAATTTTGAATTTCATAAAGAATAATTAAAGATGTTCGGAACTCAATATCTTGACTTTGCAAATTTCGGAATAGTAACCTACCGTGGTAAATTCATAGAAAGCAATTAAGTGATAAGATATTCAATGGTCTAACGGTAAAGTTACTAATTGTAAGCAATACCAGTATGATATATATGCCACCGGAAAATAACAAGTTAAAATTTTACTAATCTTACGAATAGATATCCGTTAGTTTATAAATTTACCGCGTGACGTCGGAAATTGATAAATTTACGAAAATGTGGACCTTAAATAATACTATATAATTCCCGTTTAGATTCCTACGAGTTTTTATAAACTTCCCAGTAAATTGTTAAACTTACGTATCTTGTTATTTTCCGGTGACATATATAGCTATATAAAGCTTTCATTATCATTGACTAGACGTAAGACCAAGTCAATTGTTCTTCGTAGACAAATGACAAGCACTCACCTGCAAGTCTTGATGGTGTGTGCGCAAGAGTCGCGGATGTGGTCCTCCAAGTCTGTACCACACACCTGCTCGCCACATTTCTTGCAAGGTACTGATGACAAACACATTAGTGTAAAGGTGTATAGTTAGGGGTACGTAAATTTCGTTTTTACGAAATAGATGCGATAAAAGCGAAATCTGCATTTTATTTGCGATAAAAGCGAAATTTGAAAATCAAATTCCATAGTGGAAACCTTCGCAAAAATTCCATTTTTCAAAAGTGTACCACAAGAAGATAGTTGACGGGTACTCTCATTTTCACAGACAATTACTTCGATTGGTCGGTCAAGAAGCTCCTGTGGATGTAATGCAAATTTTAGTTGCATCAAAATCTTGCTACCCTGGATTTGCAAAAGCAGCTATTCAATGTCTCAATTGCCCTGTCAATAGTGTTGATGCCGAGAGGTACTTTAGTATCTACAACATTGTCGTAACTGATCGCAGGCAAACAATGAAAGATGAAAATGTAGAAATTACAACAATGCTAGCCTTTAATTGAGTTTTTAACATTGTATTTTTGTTTTTGCGAAATAAATGCGAAATTTTCTATTTTGAGTTTTTTTAAATGCGAAATCACGATTTTTTATTTGCGAAATTTACGTACCCCTATGTATAGTAAATTAGTTCCTATCTTATTGTCATAAGGTTTTTTATAAAACACTAATTATGGAAATATGACGGCCTTTTTTATCGTTCCACTGCTGGGCACATGCCTCCTCTCACAGAGAGAAGGATCGAACGTTAATCACCCTCTCCTTAAATAGTCCAGAATGACAACATCTCGCGGCACTTACGATCTTTAGTTCTGTAGGTAGGTATAGGTGTTATTATACCTGGTAGACCATGGGGTCTACTACCTTCTGTCATAATTACAGAGTAATTGCACTCTGATGTTCATAATAATTGGTCTATGTAATTCAATATACCTGCTTTATCCTCCTTACAAACCGTAAAATCCTTTGTCCCAACCACCGCAAATAGCTCGACAGTGTTGCCAAATGCAAGACAGATTCATGTGCATACTACTAATCTAACTAATCACAACAGTAAATCATCTGTTTTGATTGCGTACTATGTACCAATGATGAATAGTTATTTTGAACAACTACAGAATATACTACCTTTATTAGACACTGCCTCGTTGGTCTAAGTGTCGCATAGCCGACTGCTCGATTTCGGGTTCGATTCCCGGGACGGCCCGAAATCGCTTTGTGGGTTTTAGATACTTTCATAAGCAGCCCGGAGTTGGAAGTTGGTGATTGATTCACCAGGTCCTGCGCCTGATCTCTCTCCGGTCGTGTCGGATTGCCGTCCCATCGGGTTATGAGAGTGAGGGAATAGGGAGTGCACACAGAACATGAGTGCACCTGTGTCTGCCCAAATTCTTGTGCACTATAATATGTCCTGCGCAGCTGGCTGATCTTCTTATATGAGAACAGCCGCCGTGGCCGATAATTGGCTAGGACGCCATCATTAGACAGAATAGATGATGAACTTGGCTCTTTTATTTTGAGGTATGTAGGTCTAGGTATTCTATCATTTTTCACATTTTATTGTCTCCATGGTGTGGTTTAAACTGCGAAAAACTGCACTCGAATCAGTCATAAGGCCAGACCAAAATCACTCAATATCTATTTGAAGCCCTGTGATACCTAAGACGATGACTTAGAAAGCTATTAAAAACATGCTAAAAATGTTTGTCAATTCATCAGTGATGGTGACACAGCATGACGATGCGTCGCGACTGCATCTCCGCTGACGTCTTTACATAATAACCGTATGCGTCTCATTCAGTTACGTAGGAAAACCAGACGTGTTTAGATCAAATTCTCAACTTCTTTTACATAAATAAGTCAATTTTAAATAAAGTCTGCTTTCGCGATTTTTTTTTGGTTTCTGGCAAATTAATTTGCAGGAAATTAAGTTCGCGTCAGTCTAAAATCGCTTTTTTTAGATTTTGATTGGAAAAAAAAGCATTTTTGCAAACCAGACTGAAAGCTCCAGTCCCTGATAAGACTTTCTATGTAGGTTTTCCATTACCTATAATACTTACACAAAGCCAAAGCATGGTAGAATTTGTAAAAGATGCAAACTTTTGATTACTTTATTTCGGCCAGGAGATGATTTCATGGGTCTCCTTAAATATGCTCACCAACACGCGTACCCAGCGCGGTGAGTACGGGCGAGTGGGCAGTTCCCGCCAGCCCGAGAAGGCCTTTCTCCAGCAGTGGACATTTTGTGGCTATAACGACCAAGATTGTGGAAGCTGTACTGTTAAGGAATTATTGGGGATACTTTACTTACGTAATTTGTGCAGTTTCTCGTGGTGTTCCTTGAGCTCTGCGTACGGCACCGGCTCCTTGCAGACGGGGCACACTCGGATGTTGCGCGCGCAGTGCACGTTGTGGATCGTGAAGTTCACCGTCGGGATCTCGCGCTTACTGAGGGTAAAAGTATTGTCCAGTAACGGCCGTTCCCAATATTCTATCTATCTGTCGATTTGCTTACTAGAGATAAGAATTTAACATTACTTGTATGGGCTAATGTCAAAAAGCTATCTCTTAGCTTTCTATTAGCATGTAGGTGACATATTAGATGTACAAACGACAGCAGGTCAACCTAACCGAATCTCTCAAATTTTACCAATCGAATATTAACTTTCCACTATTGTGATAAGATTGAAAATTTGTACATGTTAGATGGGAAACTAGGGGTTCCGTAACCTATCAACTTACTTCGCGAAATTCAGACATCATTATTCGACAACAAGTGCATCTCTTCTCTAATAGATAAGAAATTAATTCTGACTTATTGAACCCCGACTGCTGGCCAGCTGACAGAAACTAGGACACTACACCGAAATAAAACATTGATCTTCCTATAAGGTCGAACGTCAAACCAATTACGTAAGTATTAGGTCGGGTTTTCGGGGCAACAACGGATGCAAATAGTCTGGCTCTGAAAGAAGGAAATAGGCTAAGGTTCAGACAGATCTATCAGGTCGAACAGGTTCTAGCAGAAACTGGGCATCCACGATTAATCTGACTACGATTAGCAAGCGGTTGGCAGGAACTTTGATGCGAAGACCTAGAAAAGGCCTACGTCCATTAGAATGAACATTAAGTATGTACTATACTAGACACCATTGGTATTTTAGTATAACCTGTAGATCGCATCGTAACAGTGTTTTTCCTGTTTATATCCCAACGGACGACTTAAATGCAGGCCAAAAAATACTTTGGTGTAGGTAAGGCAAGTAGGTAATAAATCTACTTATACTATACTAATATTATAAAGCTGAAGAGTTTGTGTTTGAACGCGCAAATCTCAGGAACTACTGGCCCGATTTGAAAATTTTTTTCAGTGTTAGATAGCCCATTTATTGAGGAAGGCTATAGGCTACTTTATATCCGGGTGCGCCAAGTAGTTCCCATGGGACGCGGGTGAAACCGTAGAAGCTAGTTTTATGATAAAAATAGAGGCGGGTATGAAGCCGCGCAGGAAGATTTCTAGTCTACATTGATGAAAACATAATTCTCATTTAGTATTGGAATTAATAACGCTTTCACACTACCGGATTTTTCCGCGCATGTAAGCTCGGTGCGGGCGTAATCACCGTGTGGTTTTAACCGAGTTTTCAAGGAACGCGTATTCGCGCGACCAAAACGAGCCGCGCTTTCAGAGCGCGCGTATTCGCATGTACAGACAACAGCACATCAAGTTACCACAATCTGTCAAATTTCTGCAATGGATTTTCGACCTTATTACAACAGTGGGTAGGTTAATGTTTGGTTGGTAAAATTTGACAGATTTTGGGTACATTGACTTGCTTTCGTACAGTACAGTACCTATAAAAGCAAAATATTATCCCCTAGTTTGAAAGCGTTCTTAATATTTTTATGATTTCTATTATAATAACCATCTTTTCAATATATTCTTTTTTAGTAGGTAGCTTAATTTTGGAGGTATAGGTATGGTAATGACAAATTACCTACTATGTGTGCTTAGCAAATTTTTTTATGTACAGACAACAGCAGGTCAACGTATACGAATCTGTCAAATTTTACCAATCAAATGTTAACCTACCTCCATTGTGATAAGGTTGAAAATCCAGTGCACAAATTTGACAGATCGTGGTAACTTGATGTGCTGTCGTCTGTACACTTAGCATAAGTACAGACGATAGCAGGTCGACCTACTCGAATCTGTAAAATTTTACCAATCGAACATTAACCTTCCTCTACTGTTATGATAAGGTTAAAAAAAACTTTTTACAAAAAAAACAAAACCGACTTCACAAAAAAACACTGAAAGGGATAAAAAAATAAAACTTTTCACATGGCTCTAGAAGTCGGTG
>NWSH02000085.1:4656909-4689190 GCA_002382865.2 Heliothis virescens
AAAAAAAAAAAAAAAAAAAAAAAAAAAAAAAAAAAAAAAAAAAGATACGGTCGAATTGAGAACCTCCTCCTTTTTGGGAAGTCGGTTAAAAATCTATTGAAAAAAATTGACAGATTGTGTTAACTTGCTGTGCTGTTGTCTGTACCTAATTCGCAAAAACATACATTCACTTTCAAATAAAGTGGGTATATCTAAAAAAAACGTACGTAGGTATTAAGCATATCATTTAAGTACAGTTACAAGGTTCTGGGAAAAGCTTTGAATGCAATATCAGGGATTTGAGTAGGTACCGGTCAGTTCCCGGCGGTTCATAATTGATTTTGTAGCCTGTGATATAGGTCGCCCAGGTTAAAATAGGTCACAAAGATCATCGACCCTTAACTTTAAACAAAAAATATATATTTTTTTATACATAGCTGTAATAAAAATATGTATTTTACGTGGAATTCGTGCCTACAAGTTCTCTCTGGGAGAATAAACACAGAAACAATGAGTGTAAGGAAGTATTTCAAAACAATATTTCGATGTAAGGTAAACAAAAAGCGATCTCGGGACAGCTGCGATGTTCGCAATGCTCCAAATAATCTAAAAATAGCCGGCTAACGTGTGTACTCTAAAATAGAACTAATATTGACAACATAGCACGCATAATGCACATTTAACTTACCAATTCTCACACAGTTTTGTTTCCGCTTCGACGTCTTCCATTTTACTATTCATCATTATTTTATTTATATTTAGACTTGCATACGCACTGTTTCAATTGCAAATTAACCTATTTCACAATTTATTGTGGTTATACCTTAAATTCGCACTTCAAAAGCAGTGCTCAGGAGTAAACTGTTAAATTTTAGGTATTTTTTAATGTACCTTATCTACTGATACGAAATAAAAACATTTTGTGAACACTTTTCGGTGAATCCCGTAACCACAGACTATATTATTTTATTTATTGAATAGATCAGCTAACTTCACGTCTATGTTTGACATAACTGACAGAGACAGATTATAAATTGATCAGTAGTGATGTCCAATCAAAAAATTAGGACAAATTCCAAAACCTTGTCGCAACAGGTTTTGGAATTAATAATAGCATAGTATATATACAATTTTACATTATTTAGCCCAACATTTGGTATTACATACTTATTGGGTAGTTACTGTTCTTCCACTACGATTATTATTTTCGCTTGCAAGATTTTACAGCGATATTGAGCGTTTACCATGGTGTTTGTGTTTCACTTATTAACGGCGGTGTTCCAATTAAAGGAGTGTTCTCCTTTTTTGACTTAGTATACACAGTGACGACATGATTTTGGCAATTTTCCTAAACTGAAAGGAAACCCTCTGCTTCAATATTTTGTTATCTCATCCCAAATCGCTGATTATTGTTCTGATGTTTAAGGTGCATTCGACCACTAGAAGCGGGAAATTCAAATATAAAATGGTTTTTTCATGTTTTACCTAAGTTAATATTCAACATGAGGCGTGATCTTATGATTGGCGGTTATAATATCCCACAAAGTAATTTCTGATGTCCTTGTTTAACTCCGAAACTTCTTATTATGAACTATAAACTGACGAAACTATGATATTTCGCAATAACATATGATATTCGTTTTTTACAGTTACATTTAAATTGTAAGAAGTTTCGGAGTTAAACAAGGACATCAGAAATTACTTTGTGGGATATTATAACCGCCAATCATAAGATCACGCCTCATATTGAATGTTAACTTAGGTAAAACATGAAAAAACCATTTTATATTTGAATTTCCCGCTTCTAGTCGTCGCATTCACCTTAACGGTGGTGGGATCCTAAATCTATGATTTTTAGGGTTTATGAGTCAGATTTTGCTCGCGGTTCTGCCCGCATTACTCGCCCTATATAGATATTGACATTCTGATATACGAGCTATATTTTTGTGGATTCATCAACTTTAACGATTATTATAAGTGCCACTCATATAGTAAAAAAAAACTCCAATATTTTAGTAATGCTTTATTTACTTAAACAACAATCAAAATAATAAACATTGCATGGACAAAACTACTACAAAGGAACACTAGTCTACTTATATGCGAACTATTTCAATAAAACTTAGGAACATAGAGGAAGATCTCAATGGATAACTATTAAAGTGAGATCCAAGTGCCACAAGACATCCCTTATTTTCTCACGAAGGCACCTGTGCCATACGACGAAGTATTTTCGAACGTCGAGTGTAAACTTACTCGCTAATTTGTATGTACTGACGGTAATTGCTTCAACCAGGTATAAATTTAATACCTGCGATCTGGCTGTCAGTACAAATAAGTGAGTTAGCACACACTCAACGTACGAATAAATTCTAGCTTATGTCATAGGTTTCATTAGTGAGAAGTAAGTGATGTCTGGCAGAACCGAGATCTTTGTCCATATTATCCACACAATGATTATTATTTTCATCATAACTAATTAATTGAATAACATTATATCACACATAGCAGTAAAACTAGAACTTAACTATAATATTTGAGAGTTCTATAGCTACTTGAAACATTTGCAAGGTAGAAAATGTTTCAGAAAAACTGAGCAGGTCCTGTGTATTTCTTGCTCAAATTGTATTAATTGACTTGTGTTTACAATAAATTGCTAAGCTTGTGACTTAGCAGATTCTGTTTTGAAACATTTTTTCAGTAATACGGCGTTGGCTACACCATAATTTCTAACAAAAACATCTTGTACAAAACGTGAACTATCAGTAGCAGCTATAGAACTCTACATTTTATTTATAATTCCCCACGCACACAACCCACGCAGCATTGCGTGACACACATTCAAAAATTACTTTGAAAATATAGTTTTATTTCGCTGCTTTATACTCTACAATGAATTATAATTTGAGACAGCTTTCTCACGATACCATGTCATGGCTATTTACAATTTTTCAATTCATTTATCTATGCATATAATTTTAATGCCAGATTGCGCTATATTTATTAAAAATAATTTTAGGGACATTTTGTTTTCACCATTTGTGTTAGTGTTAAAGCTATGGTAAAAATATGGAGTCCTCTTAGATATTGGCTACAATCAATTGAACCTACGATCATGTATACTCATCTTAACTACTTGCAGTAGTCACTGTAGACTCTAGCTAGTGCAATCCAGTACCCTAAATACTTTACAAACTACATCATATCTATAACATAGAGCCACATTACTGATTCCTTCAGACACATACATACATAGATTTTAAACATTCATAAGATCAATTGCTTTCAACATTTACTGTTGAGCTTCTAAATAATGCAATAAAGGCGAGGCGAGTATGAACAGTTACATTTTCTGACCACAACAAGTTATTACGTGTCTTGATTGCCTTCTTACTATCTGTCAGTATTAAACAGCGGTTTGAGTATTCTATAGACACACTGCTACCTCGCCTGGCAGTTCACAATGACGTCACAAGTAGGCACTACACTGCACTAGTACTGTCCTCGCTGGAAGCCCAGTCCCACGCCTCGCATGGTGTGTGTGGTAGCCCTGGCGACCTCGTACTGCGCTTGCATCGCTTGGAAGAGCTCTTCTTGCTTTTTGATGGGATCCACTGCTTTCTCTGGTGTCTCGTTCTTGACGGCAGCTGTGTTGAAGTTAAACATTGTTTAATGGTTTGGGATCATTTTACAGATAAATAGAAAAGAGATAATGTCAGTCAATTCCCTAAGCAGTTTGAGTAACAAAACATAGTTTAGATATTTCTGCAAATGATTTAGAGTTTACTGTCACACATCTACAAAACAACATTCTACTTTAGATCAGCAGCTAAAGACAAAATACTAATTGTAATATAAAAAAGAAACGAAACTTTCACTCATACTGATATGCAAATTTGAATGGATACAGATGGTGTTACATAAGTAAGGCGTTAGTTTGTTATATAATAAAAGATAGGATATTCACCTGGTTCTTTGATGCCCATGAGCCTCATGAACTTGGAGACCTGTTTGCCGTCAGAGTCCTGCGCGAACCGCGTGCCGCTCCACTTGGCCGCCTCCTCAGCTTCCGATTTGTTCTTGTTAGACCACAGTAATTTGCGCTTTTGTACCTGAAAACATTTACGGATTTTATCATCTATACTAGCACGCGGTTTCACCCTTGTCCCGAGAGAACTGCTTCCCTTAGCCGAATGGATTAAAAATCCATATATCCCCGCCAATTTTTTGAGTAATCTATTCAGCATTTCTTGAAATATTATATAATTAAACAGACTTTCCTTATATAAAGACACATGCGCGGACATGTGCTCGGAACAACATCTAGTTTTACGAGACCGTTCCACAGCATACCTGGTCCATAATCTTGTTAGCATTGACAGCAGTGGGGTTGTAGTAGGAGGGTAGATGCGAGCCCTGCGCCGGCACCTCGCACGCCGCCGCGCGCAGCTGCTGGGCAGTCGCCATCGAACCGTCCGGCGTCTTGATCTGCAGTCCTAGTATACAATATAACCTAGATATTAATATGTATACTCTAATTCTTAATACTAAGTACTGTAATACTTTTCACCATGTCACAGTATTTCACTTTCACGCAGTGCCTATTATAACATTTGTTCAATAGAAATGTTTGCGTATTTAAATACTTTTTTGATATGGAAATTAGACAAAATTATGTTAGTTAATGACCATACTCCAATTTTGCATTGACTACCGCTTAATTTATTGTATGTAGATTAACTAAAGGTATGAAAAGAAAAAAAAACACAAAGTTTAAGTGCACTATAGTCCCATGGAGAACGGATGCAATTAGAATAAATTGTTTTTTTTTTCGTTTTAAAAAAAATATTACAAATAATAAAGTAAATAGCTTACCCATCTTCTCCATGACTTCAAGCTTCTTATTGACCTTGTAGGACGAAGGCCTGTAGTCGGCGTTGGGCGGTGAGGCGCGGCGTTCGGCGTGCGGCGGGTGCTGCGCCCCGCGGGACTTGGAGCGCGACCGCGACCGCCGCTCGTGACGGTGGCTTGATGATCTGCCACTGTGGCAATAAATATAATTATATCTTATTTTCATGCTTAAAAAAAAGATATCCGGTTGTAAAGGCCTGATAGGCAGCTAAATCATATAAAACACTGGTTCTCAGCTGCATCCTATTGAACTGGAAGCTAACCCTAATTTAAAACAATAAAATTGTTATATACTTGCGTTTTAAAAGCATTTTCGCCCGCGGAAAACTTAAAATCTCGTTTTTTCCCATTCCCGTGGGAATTTCGGGAAATGTTTTCTTATCTCGCGTGAGAGTCTCAAGATGAACCTTTGTGCAAAATTTCAGCTTTATAGGTTCATGGTTTTGGGCTCTGCATTGATCAGTCAGGACCTTGATCTTTATATGTATAGATTAGCTATGCTCACCTCCTCTCTTCTGATCGCCTGCCATGGCGGTCTCGGTCACGTTCGCGTTCTCTGTCCCTCTCCTTATCACGACGCTCGCGGTCTACAAATCTGGGTACATTTATAATAGTTATAGTTTTGAAGGGATGTTAATAATGATATTGATAACTAGTTAATAATGATAACTAGTTCCCTTGAAAAAAATACATATGTGGCTAAGCAAAGCCGCGCGGTAGGTCCGTAGTCGGATGACCATCTTGTCATAACGAGTTCTTTTGTGTTTCGGAAGGCACGTTAAACTGGTTCGTCCTGTCTGTGATTTGACTATCTTTGGCAGTCGTTACAGGTAATCAGAAGCCAGGAAGTCTCTCAACCAGTCTTACTAGTCGGTATCGGGTTTTCCGAGTAACTGGGTTGTGGGGGTCAGGCAGGTAGTCGCTCCATGTAAAACACTGGTTCTCAGCTTCATCTGGTTAGACTAGAAGCCGACCCCAACAAAGTTGGGAAAAGGCTAGGCAGTTGATGATTGATTGGCAAAAAACAGGCAATCATGGCAATTTAACATGATCTTGATGAAACTGTACCTGGGAGAAACAGCATCTCTAGCATCATGCGATCTCCTATCCCCAGGAGGTGGGCCATCCCCACTGAACGTCTTGAGTTCCATCAACGCGGGCACCTTCTCGCGGTCATCGGGGCGATCACCCAGTAGGCCGCGGCGAACGCCCTCGTGCGCCCGTCCGCGGTCGCGGTCACGATCTGACCTAAGGAGCGAAAAAGTTGCAAAAAAATGCAAATTATGTAAATGTAATAAAAAATACCATGATGATAATATTCTATTCTAATAGTAAATAAGTTTATACCTGTATCTATCATCCCTGCGCGGTGAACGCCTATCGGAACGGTCCCTATCAGAGCGGGCGCGAGCGGGTGACTCGCGGCGTCTGTCACGGCGGTCGAACTCGCGGTCACCGCGATCACTGCGGTCGCCGCGATCGCGGTCGCGTTCACGGTCGCGGTCACGTTCACGACTGTCAT
Organism: Heliothis virescens; assembly: GCA_002382865.2. Taxonomy (NCBI): domain Eukaryota; kingdom Metazoa; phylum Arthropoda; class Insecta; order Lepidoptera; family Noctuidae; genus Heliothis; species Heliothis virescens. The sequence goes on from NWSH02000085.1 coordinate 4,663,322, forward strand.
CTGGTAATAATCAAAAAATAATTATTGTAACTGAAGTATGTCAGACAAAAAAATGTAACTAGAATTTTGGAGAAGGTATTACGACTTCATTAAAGAAAACAAAAGCATTAAAATCTATATTACTTAAGAGTTTTCGAATTTTCGAAAAGATTCAATCAAATAAGTTACTTTTCAAAACATTTCTAAAAAAAATTATGAATAATATAACGTACTAGATCTGCGTTCATCTCTGGAAGACTGCGGCGGGGGCGTAGGCTCCGCCTGCGGCAACTCGGGCTCCGATTCAGCGTCCTGCGAATCCTGCGACAAGATACATCACACATAAACATGCTAACATTCACAAAAATACAAGTCGAGACTGAAAATATTTAACATTTTGATAAATTTCCCTTTATTGTGTATTATTTTCAATTTAATACAATCAGAAATCGAATTGTTTTTCTTGTATTACATTGATGCAGGTAATTCAATTTTCAATGCATGTGATAAGGAAAGTTATTTCATATTAGATATGGCTGTTTTCAATATAACTAATATTTCCTTATTTTGTACTTTTATGATTACCAGTTTAATAAAAATATTGAGGATAATTAATATAGTTAAATATCATTTCAATATTTAATATTGCAAGGTCCCCTAATTTCCACAGTTCATACAAGGGTTTCTGCTGTGTCAAATCAACACAAAAACTTAGAACATCCAATATCCACATCTAGTTTGACACTAGTTATTTAACCAAAAAAGTCGTTTTGTCAATCATTTAATACTTGGTGGTCAGTTGAACACTGCTTTAGAAGTCACACTGTACTTTAACGAAACATGTTCAAACATGTTTGCAAAAGATTTTAAACCATGTAGCTGATTGTAGCTTTCAGTAGTTCCTGCTGCCTTCTGGGAAAAATTTGGTTATAAACATAAGAAATAACACTTTGTTCTACTATGTTTAAGATAATAAGGTGCTGATATACTAAATTAGAAATTGAGGCACTAATAACTGCAATAATAAGTGCAGTCGACAGCAAGTCAGTCTACCCAAACTTGTCAAATTTTACCAATCAAACATTAACCTTCCACTATTGTGATAAGGTTGAAAATCTATTGCAGAAATTTGACAGATTGTGGTAACTTGACGTGCCGTGTCCACTGTACCCAATCATCAGAATATTTTCATGGCAGCAACAACACATTATAATAAACATTTCTTCAGGCATGGCTACAGCCTATTGTCAATGTTGATATGGTGAATAAAAAGGTATCTGATGAGCACCTCCGTTTGTCATAGATTTTTTGTAGCGTATGCATTTAAAATTTGTTGTTAATAACCTGTACTATTATTCTATTGATCAGCTAATCTATTGTTTGATTTATAATTATGATTATGCTTCTCCAAGTATAAACAAGGCTTGTTTTGACTTCACAGTAGTCTGAACTGTTACAGAAATAAGTCCTGCAGATAAGATTAGATATAAGCCAGTGCTATTGTTAACACAGACCAGGGAATGAAGGAAACTCATCATGACTTTGTTGTCAGTAGAGCCACACCCTCACAAAATAATATTAGGATAGCAAGAAAGATTACAAATAAAAAGAAAGAATTCAGAGGAAAATAGATAAAAATCCTTTACATATTTCATTACTAAATGTAATGAATTCATGACATTAATGCTTCTCATTTCATATAAAACATTTCTTTCTAAAATTGTTGGGCACAGATTGGCTATCAAATTTTTGTTTAATAATAAACAAAAATGTGAAAATGAGTTAATTATAATGGCAAATATTTTGCATTATCTTATAGCTATGTACTCACGTGAGCCTGAAGTTAAAGGGTCGCAGTGTGCACGGACTCGGGTCGGTCATCTTGAAGCCTCGGCACGTACTCAAGGGGTATTTGACTTTTGTTTTGTGTCAATTTACAAATGGGTAACATATAAAATAATAAAAGTGTTAATATCATCGTTGAAAACAGCATAATGCAAAGTTTCTTTTTTGTTTGACTCTATATTATGTTTTACTCTAACATGATAACATTTAGTTACAAATACGAGAATTTAAGATTATTTTCGAATGCTGTGAAGGATAGTGGCCTGAAGCCTGAATATAAATGAAGAATATACTACTTAGTTATCAATATATCTATAGTTTAGCTTCACCACATATACAAGGAAAGTGATAGCAGTGAGTGGCAGTAGGCCTTGGAGTCAGACTAGTGTGGCTGACTGGGCTCTCACTATATTGGCATATGTGCTGGTAGTAGACGAACATAGTCGACAATTACCTCGCTCATGTCCATGTTGACGTCATCGTAGTTGGTGTCGTCGTCTCTGCGGCGGCCTCCAGCGCCACCCGCACCCACCTATAATATCATTCTATTGTCAAGCAGAGAACGCAGATTAATATCCATGATTCTCGTAAACATTGCATTATAACACAATAAGTCAATCGATTAAAGCAAACAGTTAGAAAAATGTTACATTATGTGCAAAATTATCAAGGACGCCACAAAACTTACCGACGATTGTTGGCTTCCATAGCGCTCAGATTCATTCTCATCCTCGCTACCGTAACCAACAAGGCAATCCATGACTATTCTTGTGTTATTTTGCACTATTCAATATATCAGACTTTATTGTCCAATAATAAACACATAAAAATGTATTCTGAGCGAAATACTAAATAGGCACAGTAATAAAGCAGTGGAGAAAATAGCACTTCCAATTCCAAGACATGAAAAAAATAATGACAATTTATTGACATTGATTGACCACAGAGAACACCATCCACGGAATTGCCATAGACAAGAAAAGGCTAAGAACTAAGAACCATCAAAGATCAAGGAGTTTTATGTAGATACATACTTATCGTCTTACGTAACTCGTACTCTGTATATGTAAATTCGATTTTGTAGTTGACTAGCTTCCGCCAGCGGTTTCACCGGCTTTCCCGTGGAAACTACTGCGCGCACCCATAAATAAATAAAAGATAAATGGGCTATCTAACACTGAAATATTTTTTCAAATCGGACCAGTAGTTCCCGAGATTAGCGCGTTCAAAGAAACAAACTCTTCAGCTTTTTAATATTATTATAGGTATAAGTTTACTTTTAGTATTGGAAGAGATATTATAAAATATTTCCAAGTATTAGCGAGGAGAATTGGAAAATGAGTACTGTAAAAGAATACTAACTCTGCATGAAGAAATATACCGATTCGTCATATTCATACATCATAATGAACATAGCCTCTGAATTTGAAATTTGCGGCCAGCATGCGGCTAACGTGGATGCGGTGGGGGTGGAATATTTTGAGAAAGATTTATCTCACTAAAAACATTTCATTTAAATGTTGACAATACGACCACATAAGGTTTGCCCCGTGAAAAAGATATAAGATCTCATGTAGAGCAAAGCTTCTGAATTTCCACGATCTAACTCAACCCTAACTTCACAAATTCTACATATCAGATTAGAATAATAGTGTCACAGAGTACATTTGTATAAATAGTGTTGTTATAAATTAATTTGTCAAAGTTTATTTATTTTTGGGATACTTATAAAATGAATTGTATGACGAGAACATGCCTTTGTTCAGTTATTGATGTCAATAAATTAAACATACTAGCTAAACATTGCTAAGGATCAAGACCAAATTGGTACGCTATTCGATTGCATCTGGGTTGCCATACGAACATAACAGTGGCGTACCTATTATTTTCTACTCTTTCTTGCCAAGCTGTAGTAAAAAATCGAAACCTACGAATTTGTGTAAGATAGCCCTAGAGATTAGTGGGAAATAATATCAATGGGCTGTACTATACATATAGCACTTGATGCAAAATTAAATGACTCCTTGATAATGTTCCTTTGCACTGATGATAAGTGTCACAGGTGAAAAAGCCAAATAAAAATAAGTACGTTTGATCATAGTTCAGCATTTTTATTAGAGCATCACATTTTTCTACTATCTACCACGGTTTTCATAAATTATTTATATACATTATATACAAGACATTATGAAAAAATATTAATATCTGAATAAAATACTACAAACATAATTTTACATCACTATCAACTGAGAATTTGCTAAGCAACTGTAGCAGCTGCCAAATTAAACTAGACTGTGTCATATTCATTCAGTTGAATTTAAATCTTTTTTTTCCCCAGTTCGGTCTAAATCATAGTTAGTAGTGCCTTGAGAAACCAAAAAAATAAACAGACCTCCCAGACATACTATGAAATAGAGGAAAGCTTCTTGTCTATTTGAGTGTTCAGTATCTATTTGTTTTTCACGTTTCTTCTTAAGATATTCCTTTTCGTACCTGCTCTTCTCAAACAAACTTCCATAGTGGTGTTTAGACCTACAAGAATAAATATATTTGATACTTTGTGATATTTGCCCAGTACAGTTCTGCCTGTTTTAGCATTTTATTGTTCCCTGAGATAGTTACCAAGAATCAAAGTCATAAATAGGCTGTCTGCCGTCCATGGTAGGTACTTCTCTGCGGTGTCCTCGAGACTTGTAGAACTTCAGTGTCGGGTCTGTAGGCTCAGGCTCTGGTTCATACTCCACTTTGGGCATCCTTCCTCCAAGAAGACCTAGAATATTTATAGAATGAGCCTTAAATCCTTGACTTTAAAACATGATGCTGTTTGATATTGTGAAAAGATGAGTACTGAAACAAAAACATATGGCATAAACATAATTATATTTATCAAATGCTGTAATTTTAAATTTTATTGATGGATTAGATAAAATCATAATTAACTGGTAAATGAGACTGTTAATATTCCAGCAGTTAGTCTAATACAATATCTTAAAATAAAGCAAGATTGTGTCATTATGTTGAGTACTAATGAAGGCCACCTAAATATTAATAAAATTACATAATTATGTTTCTATCATCATGAGCTATTATTAAAAGTATCACAAAAAAAAGTAACACAATACCTTTGTCATACATCTTTTTTAATTTTACGTTTCCTAACACCTCATATGCTTCAGATATTGCTCTAAATTTTTTGGCTGATGTTTCATCCTGCAAAAGCAGTAGGCAATAGATACATGACCAAGGAAACCATATAAATTAATCATTTTTGAAACCAACAACAGGTAAACAGAAGAATCCATAATCTAGGTTATATTATTCTATACGTGTTTTTATGAGAACTTACGCTAGATATATCCGGATGGTATATTTTTGACAATTTGTAATATGCAGATTTAATGTCGCCTTGTGTTGCTTTGGGAGTGATGCCGAGTATATCATAGTGGTTAGCGCTGTTCGACCTACATCGTGATGTAGATGTGCTTAGTGTACGTATTACGCCAGACAAGAACTTCGACGAGTTGTTGTAGCAGGGCATCTAAAAAATACTTTATCAAATACGTCATCTTAAAAAACTGCTGCAAAACATACATTATTTGCATAATGTTTATTTACTTACTTACTTGTATAGGTACGACGGATTTTGATTGTGATTGGAATGCGCTCAATTGCTTAAAAAATAAATTTAAATGATATGAATGTGAATTGAATTTCAAAATTGTTTTTGACATTTTGAACTATAAAAATCTTTCCAAAGTGACAGTTGTGACTAGAGATGGGTAGCTATTATAATAACTGGCTATATAGCGGCTAGCGAGGAAATAGCTATAGCTATGATATTCGTCAACACTATAGCCAGCTATTGGCTAGCGAGAATACCCGACCGGTTGACGCAACGGGTAGCCGTGCACTCTATGGTTGGCCAGCCGTCAGCCCGCAGCCGAGTCACCACAGGTTATGTTTAGTAGCCGTAGCCGTACCTAAAATGATAACTGACGCGCTAGCTAGCCGTAGCGTAGCTGGCATAACCGATAGCCGCGCAAGCTAAGCTAGCCAATCTAGCCATGGTTCGCGCCACGAGTTAGTTATCGCTTCACGCATGCGCAGCAGCGTTTGTTTGTAACCTGCTGCCAACTGTTAGAAGTGAGTGTTAGATATTGAATGATCGCAGCCACACGCGCAATGTTCTGTTGGGAGTAGTGGTGGTAGTTAGTGAGGACTAAAACTTTTGCGGGAATTATTAACAAATAAAAGCTCACGACCCTGTTCCCTTGTCCTGGTCAATTCATATTACATATTTTTTTTTGGAATTACAATTTTATTCGACTAGACTAGACTTCCGAGCCGAATATACAATACCTACTACTCGACTCGCCCCGGCTTCGCACGGGTGCAATGCAAAATAACAGTATTTCTCCACTATATAATGTATGTTATTATACATATAAATAAACCTTCCTCATCAATCACTATTTATTAAAAAAAACCGCTGCATAGTTTTAAAGACATAGGAATATAGGGACAGAGAAAGCGACGTTTTAAACTATGTAGTGATTAAACCTAAAAATGCGACATCTACACAAACTCTAAAACGATTAAAGGTTGAATGAGAGTTCGAAACTTCATAAGACTAGAGCTTTCTTTCTTAATTCACAGCGGTAAACAGAGATGGCGCTACAGAAGACAAGGATTTAAAAAAAAAATATTGTGTAGTGGTACGAAAAATTTGAAATAAGAAAGTTTATCTCATAAAAAGTGTTTAACGAAATAAAAATTACTTAAAAAATATACTTTATTTTATTTGTCTATAAAAAAACCAACAAAATTTTCAACTCCCTTGCTTAGGATCGAACTCGGGTCGCGGTGTAGTTAATGATGAGGAAGTCTTAGCTGTACTAACTAAGCTACCGCCGCCACGCCGTTCTGAGGTTGAATTCGGTAGCTGAATAGCCAAATAGCTGGCTAGCTAGCCAGCTATTTTATCTAACATAGCCGGCTAGCTAGGCTATTGAAATTTCGGCTAGTTACCCATCTCTAGTTGTGACAGATGATCAGTAGAAAAATTATATAACAATGGGGCGTGCAAGTGAAAGCTTATCTAGATGGCGCCAGTGCGCTAAGGACCTATGACAGATGTCAGATCAAAGACTGTCAGAGTCAGAGTAAAGTCAAATTGTGAGTTGGTGCGGGGCGGGCGGGTGACCTGAATGAGATACGGAAGGACGATTCATTGATTCACGGACGATTCATTGATGAGAAGGCCATTCATTCGTTTGTTTGTGTATTATGGGCAGTTTTTCTTTTATAGGTTATGCGTGTTTTACGAACAAATAAGAGGGAATTGTTGTTGATGACCTAGTCGTATTCAATGTAATCACTTTAAATACATACCTGAGTATTTATTAATCTTTTCATAGTCAATTTCCTTAAAATGTTTATGACACCCTCTCGCCTTGCTTTTAGGTTCAAATTTTACTCGCTTTATGGCTTTGAGCCCCAATTTTTTTAGTTTATTATCTCGAGGAAAGCTGTGGCCTCCAGCTTCCATACAATCTGGTACACAACACTAAGGCAATTTCTTAATAATTAACTTTAATCGCGAATTTCCATACAAAACTGTTTTGTTAATGGTCCTTAACACGCTAGCGCCACTTTGACACTTGCACGCCCCATTAAAGAAATATGAGAGTCTAAATCACTGCGCATGTTTTAGAGAATTACGTTAGGTAACATTTAAAATAGTATTATGTTATTGTTTTATTAAACAATAACACCATTAAATCATTATCCTTTTATTTGTTGTTTTAATTTTAAAACAATTAGATATTTTAGCAACTGGCAACTTATGATATGCGTTCGAAAAATAGTAAATATAAAACATTACCCAACTTTTTGATTGCTCTTTGAATTGTAGGATAGTAGATTGAACATATTTTTGTTTTTTATAATTTAAAATACGTCTAAACAATTTTTATAAAAAAATCTAAACGTTTTATTAAGATTTTGAACCTATACTTACAATGTCACACCTAAGTTTCAGAAAACACTCAACTGACGTCAAAAAAATTAGTCACCAAGTAAAATAAAGCGTTTACAAAGATAAATTGGCTTTATTTTAGTCACAAATTGTTGTTTCTTGTTGTGTTTTATCGAAAGACTATAGGTAAGTTATGATTAAAGACTAGATCAGCTTTTTTGATTGCGTATTATCGAGCAGATGTTATGTGGAAAACTATGACCATTTAAGGCAGTCCTTGGTGTTTATGACATCGTGTGCCCTAGATAAAATTCGTTATACGTACTGGAAGGCGGTTTTGGCAGTGAGTCATTTTCTCGTTAGCGCACAAACTTGATAAGTTGAGTGACACTTCAACTTCATTAAAATTATATTTATAAACTCTTCTTTGTCGTACGTAGTGTTAGCAGTGGATCGTTTCGTTACTTGGCTTATCAACGCTGTTAGAGGAAGTTCACTCCATAGATACTTATAGCATATTGGCCGCAAAATATATTTTTTTCAATCAATTCTATAAGTAAGCTTTTTTCTAGTATCCCTAATAGTGTGCCTCTCCTTTTTTGTAAATTATATTAACTTTTTATTATTTTTAGATATCACGATGTCGTCCCGCAAGACAGCTGGCCGCCGCGGCACGAACAAGAAGCGCGCTCAGCGTGCCACCTCCAATGTATTTGCTATGTTCGACCAAGCCCAGATTGCTGAGTTCAAGGAGGCTTTCAACATGATTGATCAGAACCGAGATGGTTTTGTGGACAAGGATGACCTGCATGATATGTTGGCCTCTCTTGGTGAGTAATAATGAACAATAATGTTCTATATATAGTCTACTGTTCTCAAATAATAGTACCGTTTCAAATTTTCCTTGAATAACATTGATTCTTCCAGGTAAGAACCCAACGGAAGACTACTTGGAAGGCATGATGAATGAAGCCCCTGGTCCCATCAACTTCACAATGTTCCTCACCCTCTTCGGTGAGCGTCTACAGGGCACTGACCCTGAGGATGTCATCAAGAATGCATTTGGGTAAATTTTATTTTCCTTATTGTTTATTTAGGTATACTAACCTTTCTTGACTGAAGTTATTGTGTTAAAGGCAGTCTGTTCGAACTCGACTTTTCATATGTTCATGCATGTAAAGGTATTCTAGCCATATAGGGCCATGGATAAATTGATTTTACAATTTATTACTTTTGTATCACAGTATATTTATTTTATCATCATCTACCTAGCCTTTTCCCAACTACATTGGGGTCGGCTTCCAGTCTAACCAGATGCAATGAGAACCAGTGTTCTACATGGAGCGACTGCCTGTCTGACCTCTACAAGCCAGTTACCCGGCAACTCGATACCCCTTGGTAAGACTGATTGGTAAAAAAATATATAAACATCCGAATTGAGAACCTCCTATTTAGGAAGTTGGTTAACAAATAGATCTCACCCACGATTTCATCCGCGTTCTTGTGGTAACCCGGATAAAAAGTAGCCTATTCCCAAAGTNCTGGCTTCTGACTACCCCTAACGACTGTCAAAGATCTTCAAATGACAGCTGGGACCCACCAGTTTATCATGCCTTCCGAAACATGGAAGAACTGTCTATAAAGAATTTTAAACCACACTATGATATAAATAATGTATGCATTTTGTCCCCATTGTTGGAAAGATAACAATTGCTAGCATGCCACATAAGGTACAACAGTATCTATGAAGTAAAAAAACATTAAAATGCATATTTATCTTTTATAGAGTTATCGGCACAATATTTGTAGGACTAATGATAGTAACTCTATAGTAAATGATTCTTCACTATGGTATTTTGTTTAAAATCTGTTACTTTCACTTCTGAGTAAAGGATTGTTTCTCAATATATGAGATAAAAGCATTGAATCACTCAACCTGTGTGTTTGATATTTCAACTTTTATTTGAGTTCAGGTTTCTTTTCAATTCAATATTCATGGTTGTTTACTCTAAATAAACAACTACTCTATCGGTAATTTTGTGTACAAAATATACAAAACTCGATAGTGGCTGTACCAATCTCCTACCTCACCACCCACTGATACCTAAAATTAGATCTGTTGCAGCAACTCACGCTATGTTCCTAGAAAATGCCTACTGTTATCAGTTAATTCTATCACTAATTTCAATAATTTCGTCATCAGATGCTTTGATGAAGAGAACCAAGGTGTGATAAACGAGGAGCGTCTCCGTGAGCTGCTAACCACAATGGGTGACAGGTTCACCGACGATGACGTAGATGAAATGCTGCGCGAAGCACCCATCCGTGACGGACTCTTCGACTACGTCGAGTTCACGCGCATCCTCAAACACGGCGCTAAGGATAAGGACGAACAGTAGGTCTGAACAACAAGGTGGGTCAGAACATTAGAGGTTCATAATCATGTAGCACCTATTGGAATAACAAAGTAGAGATTTGTACTTAATGGCTTCAACTCCATTTTTCTCATTGATTTACTTCAATGTAGTAATTAGTAGCTGTGTGAAGAACTTTGGCTAATGAATGACAATATTTAATGTTCTCTAACATAGGTTCGATGCCCACCTTAAAAACGCCATTTTATTACATAATTATATTATTATTGCCAAACTAAGAAATTGGTAAGATAAAATCAGTAGAATTTTAAGTTAGATTCATATGGATTTCAGAATAATCTCTTAAAGATACTGAGGTGCTAAATATACCTAGTTCTTACGAATTTTGCATTTCCATTTCGCATTTTGAAATAAAATTTGTAATTCCATATTATTGGACCATTCTAAGTTTAAGTTTGGCTTGAGTTTATTTTTATTTATCCATGTATACGGAAATTAGTTTATAAAATTAAAATTTTCAAGTATTACTGGCAACACTGTTATTTTTCTTATTTGCTAGGGATGATTCAAATATGGTATTTAAATATTGGTTCATGAAAGTGAATGATGTATTAAATACAAGGCAGGCTCTCGGGTGCAATATAATTCCATGCTGGCATTTATTCAATGTTTTTAGTGTCTCATATTATAGTGTGTATTTAAAAATAACCAAGTTTAAGAAAAATAAAAGGTCACGTCACAAATGATTTTGAACGCATTCTGCCAGTTCTTTTGATAGTCAGTGTTGCCAATTGATTTAAATTCTTTTAATTGGCCAAGTATTAATTAATCATTCCTCGAATTAGATACTAACAGTCTTTTCAAAAAATGAAGTCTTTTTAAGTTAAAATGACATGGCAATTTGTTTTTAAATTATGAATTTTATAGATTTAGGTTTCAATAAAATTAACTTATAGTATTAACATAATGTGTGTATAAGTTGTGTAATCATGTATGTATGTATTTGTTTTCATTTATTTACATTAAAAAAATTATATCTTACTTTATAGTTTCACTATACATCCTGAAGTAGATCCCTAAGTAGGTATTTCAACCGTTTGAATGACGCACAAACACATACATGTAAAACAATAGTTATCATTGTGTACAAAAAGGTTGACTACATACTTATTCTATAATTCAAGGAAAAAATATAAAAAACAAACATGAATTATTCAACATTTTATTCACTGAATAAGAGGAACATAATTCTCGTACTTTGTGTACGTAATCGATAATAACAAGGATAATATTGCATAGAATCTTTCGTTGTGTTATTTATTGCCAAGTCTCTTTGATGAAGTGTGCACATCTTTCTGCCACCACCATGATGGCGCCTTGAGGGTTGCCAGTCGGCTGAGAAGGCATGGAACTCGCGTCACATACTCGCAAATCTGGAAATAGATCAGGAATTGAACCACTCGTTAGGATTGGAAAAAATACCTAAAGAGTTAGAAAACTCAATACATTTACACAAATATATAGTAGGTTTATAAAAGAGTGACAACAAAACAATAAATCCGGACATCTGAATCCTTTGACCTCAGCTACCTCGTTTGTTATTTATGATGAATCATCATATCAAAATGGCGTAGTCACTCTATACCATAAAGAATATGGCTCATCAGTGTCCTATACAACTCACAGTGTTGAGCATATTAGGGAAGACAGTGTGTAAAATTAAATAAAGTATAGAAAGCGTCAAGTAATTTATCGATCTGCTTGATGTACCTACCTACGAGGCTACAAGCAAAAGGCTAGTTCCAGAATAAAACGATAAGTCTAGTACGAGAGTGTACATATGCGCATGTACAGACAACAGCACATCAATTTACCGCAATCTGTCAAAATTCTGCAAAAGATTTTCAACCTTATCACAATAGTGGAAGGTTAATATTCGATTGGTAAAATTGTACAGATCTGGGAAGGTTGACCTACTGCCATCTGTACACACGCTCAACTATCATACAGTGTTCTTTTTACATGAGTAGGTGTTCTAGCATGTCAGTATACTCACTTTTGAGGTTGTAAACCCTAAGCTGTGGGTCGATGACCTTGCCAATAGCGTTGGTAGCGAGCTGATGGTTCTGTGGGTCTGTGTGTAGGCGAATCATGCACTCCTTCCAGTCTCTTGACCAGGTTTCGTAGTCGTCACACTGTGTTGTGTACTCTGGGTCTAGCTCTACCTTGTATTTCTCTTGCAGCACCTATGGGACGGTTGGAAATATGAAAATAGAAATAAAAGGATTATCCTATCCTTTTAAACAGTACAACAATATTTTTACATGGAAGAGGGGGAGAGAGAAAGAAAAAGAAATTGTAAAAAATCAGGGCACCCCTGAACCTATACTTAAAGCTGAAATTTTGCACAGAGGTTCATTTTAAGACTCTCACGCGAGATAATGGAAGGATTTCCCGAAATTCCCACGGTAACGGAAAAAACGGGATTTTAAGTTTTACGCGGGCTATATTCAAGAAGTGACTTACCTCACTCTCAAAGATCTGTCTCAGGTAATCAACACCTTCCATCACGATGTTCATGTCGTCAGGGTGGGAGAAGAAGTTGGGGTAGTACAGCGCCTGCTGGAAGGGGTCTGTCGAGTTGATGGTCACGTTGCCTACGCTGCGCGGGAGCAGGGCTACGGCGTTCGCTCTGGAAATTAGTTGGATTGCGAAAAGTTAAGGCGAGATTTTTCTGGTCTACTCGCTCTAGAAAACTCAATAATATTGTAGACGAATATTTCTAATATATCCGCGAAACTACTTCCTTTATCGTCGAGAGTAAAAACCTCGGAAATGCATTTTTTCCTCATTTTTTTTTTTTTATTGCGTTTGTAGGAAGATAACTTCGCAAAGAACATCCTATTTCTCTCCTCTTTCTCCTGAAAAGTTGTGTCTCCTACACTTACAAGGTTTTAGCTCTAAGGCGTCGTTATGAGTGAAGCAGTGGACTCTTGTTGATGCACAGCTGTACATTATTTTACAATTTTTACCTGGCTACGGCGAAGCGAAAAGGAGGGTTATGATGGCGTTATCTCGTCACTGTAGTTATATCCGAGAGAGAATATTGGTGTTTTACTTACAGTATAGATGTATTGTCGTTTAGAAAAAAACATGGACACATTCTAAAACATTATAAGTAAAGCTTTGCAATTATCCATCTAGCCCTCACTTCGGCCGGACGTTTTGTTTCTTTAATTTAGTATCATCACAAATTACTTAATAGTTAGTAGTACTTCGTAGTATCACCTAGAAGTTTTAATAGCGCCAACTTACGAGACTTGGTAGCCATTGCTGCAGTCGTCAGCTGGTTCGCGAATAACACCAGTCTTGGAGCAGTCAGCATACAGACCGTTGAAGAAGAACTGCAGGTCAGGCTGCTTGCAATCCTTGTTGGCGTAGCTTGAGTATAGGAGACCAGTGAGCTAGGAATACGAGGAAATAAATTATTCTACATGTTCATGCATTTGTTATTCAGGTCCTTATTAAACATTAATGAAAAATCGTGTATAAGAACCCTTCATTATGGCAAAATATACAGCCTTTCTTTAACACTTTGGGACATACATTTATATCTATACTATATAATATTATAAAGAGGAAAACTTTGTTTGTTTGTTTGGTTGTAATGAATAGGCTCAAAAACTACTGGATCGATTTTAAAAATTCTTTCACCATTCGAAAGCTACATTATCCACGAGTGATATAGGCAATATTTTATCCGGGTACGGGCAGTAATTCCCACGGGATGCGAGTGAAACCGCGGGAAAACGGCTAGTATCTTCTATAGCTATATATTTTTAAAGAGACTACCTTAATTACTATAAACCTACAAACAAATGTATTTTTTTAATACAGCTAAAAATTTGAAAGAGTTCTAATATTTAAAAAAATATTACTTGAGTTAGTCCAGTAGAAGACATAGGACCGTCCAGTTTTAGCAAGTACTCGGTCAGTGCACTCCAGTCCAGAGCTTCAGTGTTGTTGGTGCTCTTCAGCAAGAAATAAAGCGTGGCGCCGCAGTGGTTCTTCAGGGTCTTGCCAACGGGCAGGTCGGCTACCACAGGGATGCCCAATGGTTCTAAGACATCTTTAGGTCCAACTCCGGAGTGCATAAGAATTTTTGGACTGGTTAACGCTCCTGCTGATACGATTACCTGCAAAAAATAAGTGTCTTAGAAAAACTATGGTTACTTTCTTGAAACATAGAAGACCATTCATTGTAGGCGTTCTATGGCATATTTTGTAAGCCTGTTCTTTTTTATTGGAATTCGATATATTTTAAAGTACTGTCTGAGAGTAATCATATTTCATTTTGTCATAAATTCAATAGTAGTTAAAAATGCCCCCTGACGTTGATTATGGACTTATGACGTCAGACATGGAAGTATGGACGAAAAAGATATGCTGCGCCGACTCCAAAATTAAATGGGATGCGGGCAAGGGAATGATGATAAGATATAGAAAGGCACGTTTATTACCTCTTTGGTAGCCTTCACAGTTTTCGTATTGCCATTGGCATCAACGTATTCCACTCCCACTGCTTTATTCCCATCGAAGAGGATTTTAGTCACGTGGGCATAGAGTTTGACGCTCAGGTTGGGTCGCTCAGATTTCGGAACCAAGTATGCACGGGCTGTGGTGTATCGCTGTCCATTGCTGAAGAAGAAATAAAGAATATTAGGAGGATACTCAGATAGTGGATATGTTACCGGCCGGGTTTATCCTAAAGTGTGCGTATTTATATCAGGATCAACCAGTATGGCCTAGGCAAAACTAGTTTATCCTAAGCCCGATAGGATAAACCAGTTTAGGCTAGGCCGAACTAGTTGATCCTCATATAAATACGCACACTTTAGGAAATCTAAATAAAGCTTTAAATTAAGATAGAAACTGTCTAGCAGTATTTTTCTAATCTTCGCCGCGCCGTAAGTACAGACAGCACGCGGACTTATGTTGTCTGGACGTGCTAACTGTAGGTATTTTTTACCTAAATAAGTATGATTAAACAAAATAATAACTCATTATGGTCCGTATGATAAGAAAACAGATAACAATGATTTAATACGTAGGAACTCAGTTTTATTTCCTTATTTTGTCTAAGCAGGTGAGTTGTAAAGCAAATAATCACATGCGCTGTTACTATGTATGATCGTTATCGGATTTTGATTGTTTGTTCGTAAATTATTATGGTTTAGATACAGCCACACTGGTAAAAGCAGATGACTCCCAAATAAGGGCGTGTGTACTATAAAATTGGGATTTTATTCTGCTAAATGGCGTCCAAGACCAATTGTCAGCCACGGCGGCTATTGCCATATAAGGAGATCAGCCAGCTGCGCAGGACATATTAAAGTGCACAAGCATTTGCGCAGACACAGGTGCACTCCCTATTCCCTCACTCATAACCCGATGGGACGGCAATCCGACATGACCGAAGAGAGATCAGGCGCAGGACCGACATTAACGTACTCTCCAATGCACGGGACTTATTCTTATTCTCCGAAAATAGATTGAAGAAGATAAAAGATACTCACTCATTAAAGGTTTGTGCCACTACGAATCCGTCGGGTGTGTTCGGGTCGTTCATGTCCTTGATGACCGGTAAGCCCGCCTGGTTTATTGCTTCTATTAAATCCTTTAGCTCGGGGGGCTGGTAGTTAAACTATACGAGAAAAATAATATTCGTTAATATGTTAAACCGAATGTGTGAGTCCTCCTTCTGTTCCCATTCCACCTATCAACTTTTAGAAGGAACAATGAAAATCTTTCCTACGTCTGTTTACATAAAAAGAAAGATTTTAATAGAAGTATTTTAGTTATATTGCTGTAAAATAATGTATTTTTATTAATTTTGTTAATTCGGCCTTAATCCTATATCTAAACGCACCCTAAGAAGGAATTCAGTGGAAAATCCAAGAGAAGAATAATAATTAGGTAATTTTCCTTTGATTGTTATCCGTCTTGAGATCATCAAATCTCACGACTTATTTTGCTAGGTAGGAAAAGCAACTTCAGTCGCTTTTCTGTGTGTATAAAAATATGATGTAGCAGTATTTAGGCCCAAGCATACCGATAACATAAAGGACAGTTTTCTTAAAACAATTGTTTACTGCGAATTTTCCCATTAAATTTTCAAAAACGGATATTTATGTTTTCGATGAAAATGGTCCTTGAAACAATTTTACAAGTACCGTTTGTATTGGCATGCGTCCAGTTTCCGAGTGGTACTTCCCATCGACAAGGCTTCCGACTTGTCTATTGCCTTCCGCCAAGTCCATGAATGGTTTGATCTCGTCCCAGGACCATCCAGTAGCGCCTTCTTTCACCCAGGTGTCGTAGTCAGCGGGGTGGCCTCGATGGTACATCATACCGTTGAGGAGACTGGTTCCTCCTGATGTAGGGTAAGGAATAGAAAGTTCTTATTAAAATCTCTAAAGCCTTACGCTTTGGGAGCCTTACGCTTTGGAAGCCTTACGCTTTGGGAGCCTTACGCTTTGGAATCCTTACGCTTTGGGAGCCTTACGCTTTGGAATCCTTACGCTTTGGAAGCCTTACGCTTGGGAAGCGTTACGCTTTTTGAAGTCGTACGCTTTTGAAGTAAAAATGTAGCAGACAAATTAGTTTTCAGCTATAACATACACGAAATATGGTAAAAAAGTATAAAAGTTCGTACTTTAATCTCTTTTGATCAAAGGTATGGCTGTATAGCATTGGTCTACGAAATTAATTCAACTTACCTAAGCTTTTTCCTAGCGGCCATTGGCACCCAAGTCCTTGTTGATCGAGGCAGAAGTTGGGACTAGGTACAGTTCGCGCTTGCCAGTCTACCTCATCGTTACCCCAAAACGTTTTGTAAAATGATGGGACACGGGCACCCAGCGGTTCAGGCCCACCAGCTTCCAAAAGTAGGACCTAGAATTAATCATGATCATGGTATTCTGAACAAATAAAGTAATTTACATTTTGTGGCTGCGATAAAGAGTGCTGAATGAATTTCAGCAGAATAATCTTTAGTTAACTGCTCGTATAAGGAGCTGTTTACCATTATTAACAAGATTGTTATAACATGCGATGGTTATCATAAAAGTTGATTGCAGTTAAGTAGGTACTAAGTTAAGTGTTGATTGTAAAATTGTAATTGGTTATCGACACAACAAACACCAAAGGCATTGCTGTCTAATTCCAATCGCAAAAAAATAACAACTATCTTCATTTTGCGCCTGTTCTGATTAATCTATTTCCATAATTATGCCATCACTATAATTACAGCCATCTGATTTGCGACTAATCTAGGATTGAAAAAGGAATAGCGGATTTACGACTAGGAAAATTCTAAACATATTAAGGAAGATTATAAGATTAGATAGAAATGTCAATACTACTTCCAATAATAACTTACGTTATACGAAGTGTTTTCGCTCAGTCTCCCAGCTACAATAGATCCTGCAGATCCAGCTCCTACGACTATGAAGTCATATTCTGGTTCCGTTTCATCTATCGACTCGATTCTCTTGCAAGGAGTGACGATGTCGCAGCGTCCCCACAGGTATCCTTGTAGGAGCATCATGAACAAATAGGTCCCGCTGCATGCTGTGGAGTTCAGGATCGACGGCCCTTCTACTACGATTGGGCAACCGCAATCTAGCTGCAATGTTAAAGGGAGTTGTAAATCATGGAAGATGTGAGTAGCAAGATTGGAGCCCCAACTAACCCGCTTGCCTTGCCGTAATTCTGGCCCTGGATATTTGAGAAAAAAAAAACACAGTAGGAAATACCGATTTGATAATCACGACACATGGGTACCTAAATCGTTTTACCTGGTTTTAGCCATAGGTATTATAATATTAAATTACTTATATATATAATTTAAGTTCTTATTGCAACGCAATAATATATTTTTAAATATATCCAAACGTTACATTATTCCCAAGGCTGGTCGCTATGCAAGCCGCGCAGTTTGATCGGTCTTATGGTTGTTGATTTGGTCGGTCAGACTAAGTCAAACGAACCCAACGTAGTTGAGAAGACACAGATACTGATGATAGGTATATAATGCAAGATAAGCCCCTAACTATTTCGTGTAATGTTGTCGCCGTTTTGAGCGAGCTATTTCTTACACTTTGCGACTTTTTTTGTGCAGCAGAAGGGAGTGTCACTGTGTTAAATACAAAGAAGAAATGTCCAAAAAATTTTTTTTTACAAATAATTCTAATTTTATACTGACGCTGACCGTCACCACCGACAGCCGAAAATGTATGAAATTCTAGGACGCGTTTTTGAATAACGCGTCTCTACCAACGCGGACGATGTTCAGACAAACTACTAGAGAGGAAAATTACCTGCGGCGACCCCAAAAAAAAGGCAGCAGCATAGAACCTAGGTACACCCAAGTAATTCAGAACAAAAATCCTAGGCCAAAATTTCGACTGTTTCAGGTAATTTAAATAAAGGCAATTAAGTAAAGGCACTCACCTGTTCCGCCAGAATCATCTTGGTATCTTCCTAGTTAGACCAGCTCCAAAATACCTATCGACAAGAGACAGCCCGTAATTAATTAAAACACAGACTTTGAAGCGACACCTGTACAATGGAAAATTAAATGATATCGCCAATTTATATTATTCGGCATTTCAAACATCAGCGGCAGAATAAATAGCCCCATCACTTGTTAAATATATTTACTATTGCTTTTATATGGAAATAAAAATAAATTAAAGTATATGTAAAATCTGGAGATACACATTTATTTCATTTGGGCTGTCCTTTTTGCTTAAATTCACTTATTTAATTTTATGATTATTTCCCATTAAATTCTTCTGATGTTTGAATTATTTTTAGTTTTCAAATTGTGTAGCTCCTATTTTTGAAGACATCGAAGTTGAAGGTGTCGCATAGATTCGATAGCAACCTGCCTCTTGGGGAAGTCGTATAGCTATTCCAGGCGGGATGTTTGGCGTAAAAAAATATGAAACTGACTTTAAAAGCCCTAAAATCATTCAATAATTAGCTTTTCACTGTCTTGCTATACGATTTTGATAGAAAACTTATTATTTTATTAAGTTTATTTTCTTTTTGAGTTTAATTTCTTTACATATACTACACAAAGCAGGCTTATATGCGATGTCTGCACTTATATTTACTCAGATGGATCAAACCCATGAGACAAAAGCGTGCAATATGCAGGTATGGCTAGAGCTATATCAATGGTAGCCTTAACGTACCTAGATATTATAAAAAAATCCAATTATTCAATATTCTATTTGAGAGTGAAACTTAAAATATGAAATCACCTTTTTCTAGGCTTTCGTGATTAATATTTCGATGAAAAAAAACGACCAAACGACAAACGGCCTTCCGTTTATACTAACAATGATTCTAAAGTTTCAAATCTTAAATACTACAGACTTAGCAAACTGTAGTGACTTGCCAATTCATTTGATGTTAGTACTTAGTACCAGGTGAAAAAAAGATAAGATTATCAATAGCGATAAGTGGATGCCTACTTTTTAATACTCTTGTTATCGTTTCATAACAT
The DNA here is from genome assembly GCA_002382865.2 of Heliothis virescens. Taxonomy (NCBI): domain Eukaryota; kingdom Metazoa; phylum Arthropoda; class Insecta; order Lepidoptera; family Noctuidae; genus Heliothis; species Heliothis virescens. Next base: position 4,683,075 of record NWSH02000085.1, read on the forward strand.
TATGAAAATTTGGCTGAAAAGTGCGAGTCACACTCACGCACGAAGGGTTCCATCTATACTTATAATAAATCTGTAGGTAGATGGGTCAATTCTGTATCAGGGGGTGATTAGGGACCGATACTGATGCCAAAAATGCAATCAGCAGAATTTTTGTCTGATGAGCAAGTGATAACGACCGTTGTCGCATAAGCAACATGATCTGCGAACGAAACCGCTGGCAGAAGCTAGTCCAATATAATTTCTTAGCAATTTGGTTCGAATCGATAAGTTCGAGCGGCGTCGTGTTGGTTTAAAATCCACTGCGGCTGCGCCGCAATATTTTTTAAAATAATTGTAAAGAAAGGAATATACTCAATTTTTTTGTGGATATTTTGAGTTTCAACCTGTTGCAGTTTTATCAAAATTGTGCAATAAAATATGTATATTTATATCGTCGCTCTAGAATGATAACCTTATATGTCCAGAAATTCAACTTGTTTCACCATACTTAGTATTATTACGAAACAAGTAAGTTTTCATTCAATTTGAAAAAAAAAAATACTTTTAGAAACAAAGAAAGAAAGAAAATTCCTTTTATTTTTAGAATTTTTGACATACAAAGTATTATTTCTACAGTGACGACTTGTCCGTTCATCCTGACTGTTGAAATTTTCACAGATTATGATTTTGTTATAACAAGAAATAAATAATTTGTTTATCGTGAATATTGTTATAACACACACAAGAAATATTGAAAACTAGAATAAAACAAATGTTTTTGATTTTTGGGGGTCTCCCAAGCAACAAAGGTGATTTTTTTTCTCGTGTTATAGTTTGACTAGTTTCTGCCAGCGGCTTCGTCCGCGCGTCAGTAAAACTTAAAATCCCGTTTTTTTTGGTGCCCATGGGCACTTCGGGAAANTAAAACACAGACTTTGAAGCGACACCTGTACAATGGAAAATTAAATGATATCGCCAATTTATATTATTCGGCATTTCAAACATCAGCGGCAGAATAAATAGCCCCATCACTTGTTAAATATATTTACTATTGCTTTTATATGGAAATAAAAATAAATTAAAGTATATGTAAAATCTGGAGATACACATTTATTTCATTTGGGCTGTCCTTTTTGCTTAAATTCACTTATTTAATTTTATGATTATTTCCCATTAAATTCTTCTGATGTTTGAATTATTTTTAGTTTTCAAATTGTGTAGCTCCTATTTTTGAAGACATCGAAGTTGAAGGTGTCGCATAGATTCGATAGCAACCTGCCTCTTGGGGAAGTCGTATAGCTATTCCAGGCGGGATGTTTGGCGTAAAAAAATATGAAACTGACTTTAAAAGCCCTAAAATCATTCAATAATTAGCTTTTCACTGTCTTGCTATACGATTTTGATAGAAAACTTATTATTTTATTAAGTTTATTTTCTTTTTGAGTTTAATTTCTTTACATATACTACACAAAGCAGGCTTATATGCGATGTCTGCACTTATATTTACTCAGATGGATCAAACCCATGAGACAAAAGCGTGCAATATGCAGGTATGGCTAGAGCTATATCAATGGTAGCCTTAACGTACCTAGATATTATAAAAAAATCCAATTATTCAATATTCTATTTGAGAGTGAAACTTAAAATATGAAATCACCTTTTTCTAGGCTTTCGTGATTAATATTTCGATGAAAAAAAACGACCAAACGACAAACGGCCTTCCGTTTATACTAACAATGATTCTAAAGTTTCAAATCTTAAATACTACAGACTTAGCAAACTGTAGTGACTTGCCAATTCATTTGATGTTAGTACTTAGTACCAGGTGAAAAAAAGATAAGATTATCAATAGCGATAAGTGGATGCCTACTTTTTAATACTCTTGTTATCGTTTCATAACATTATGAAAATTTGGCTGAAAAGTGCGAGTCACACTCACGCACGAAGGGTTCCATCTATACTTATAATAAATCTGTAGGTAGATGGGTCAATTCTGTATCAGGGGGTGATTAGGGACCGATACTGATGCCAAAAATGCAATCAGCAGAATTTTTGTCTGATGAGCAAGTGATAACGACCGTTGTCGCATAAGCAACATGATCTGCGAACGAAACCGCTGGCAGAAGCTAGTCCAATATAATTTCTTAGCAATTTGGTTCGAATCGATAAGTTCGAGCGGCGTCGTGTTGGTTTAAAATCCACTGCGGCTGCGCCGCAATATTTTTTAAAATAATTGTAAAGAAAGGAATATACTCAATTTTTTTGTGGATATTTTGAGTTTCAACCTGTTGCAGTTTTATCAAAATTGTGCAATAAAATATGTATATTTATATCGTCGCTCTAGAATGATAACCTTATATGTCCAGAAATTCAACTTGTTTCACCATACTTAGTATTATTACGAAACAAGTAAGTTTTCATTCAATTTGAAAAAAAAAAATACTTTTAGAAACAAAGAAAGAAAGAAAATTCCTTTTATTTTTAGAATTTTTGACATACAAAGTATTATTTCTACAGTGACGACTTGTCCGTTCATCCTGACTGTTGAAATTTTCACAGATTATGATTTTGTTATAACAAGAAATAAATAATTTGTTTATCGTGAATATTGTTATAACACACACAAGAAATATTGAAAACTAGAATAAAACAAATGTTTTTGATTTTTGGGGGTCTCCCAAGCAACAAAGGTGATTTTTTTTCTCGTGTTATAGTTTGACTAGTTTCTGCCAGCGGCTTCGTCCGCGCGTCAGTAAAACTTAAAATCCCGTTTTTTTTGGTGCCCATGGGCACTTCGGGAAATTTCTTATCTCGCGTGAGAGTCTTAAGATAAACCTCTGTGCAAAATTTCAGCTTTATAGGTTCACGGGTTTGGCCCTGCGTTGATGAGTCAGGACTTTTATTTTTATACGTATAGATTTTATCATAACCTGAGTTGACAGTTTTTTCAACTTGACACTTTCACGCATTTCCCGAAATAAAGGCGCGTGATAGGTCAGACTGACAACAAAGTGATTTTATAGGAGTTCCATTTTCTCCTGTTGAAGTACGGAACCCTAAAAAGATATGATAATTATCATGGATTACCTGCTGATCATCAAAGTCATTTGGAAATCTATTCTTAGGTAATCTTTCTATATTTTACAGAGGAAACATTTTTTTGTTTGTACATGAAGGCTCCGGAACTACTGAACCGGTTTAAAAAATCTTTGACTGTTGAAAAGCTACACACCCCTGAGTGACATATAATTTATCCGGGTACGGGAAGTATATCCCTCGGGAGGGTGACACCGTGACACAAACAACAACTAGTTAAGTTCAAGTAAGCTGTGCAGAAAAATGTAGGTCTTTCCTTTTGAGATTCTTATCCGATAGAGAAAAGAATTACGATTCTAGCGGCCATGTCACAGGTCCCTGATAAAGTTCTAGGTAGTTATCTGACAGATCGTGCCAGTGGAAAAGATGATAAATAAAATTAAAAACATTTGTAGGTATGACACTATCTATCAGATAGCATCTAAAATGTTATCTAGAACCTGTGTAACTGGCTTTAGATGACAACTAACAACAAAGCAGTAATAACTTTATTTGATTTCAAACAGACAACAAACATGTAATTTCAGATAAGGTATTATGATACGCACTAGTTATATTCCGTCACGTTAAAAAAACAATTGTTATGCCATTTTTATACTTTGTCATCCATCAATTTTGTCATAGTCATAATAATATGAGCATGATATTATGATGATGGTGATAACTTATTTTTATCTTATGTTATCAAAATATTAAATCGTTAAGAAAAGGTATTAAATAAACCGGTGATAAAAGGCGATAAAAATAAACATATTTTTAACACGCTTTTATTAGGTCGACCTGTATGTAACACAATCAAATCTAATCAAACTAATTTAACTATCTTCCAGGGATCGTAGCTTCACGAAAATTGGCAGTTGTATGCAGTTCTGATGACAATACAATAATATGGTACTGTCGAACTGATCTCATGATGGAGCCGGAAGATATGAACTGGCGGTTCATGATGGGAGAGCTTATCATAGCTATGTTATGACTTGTAAGAGAGGTCTTGTAATGAACTTTGTCCAAGATAATATTTCAAGTTGTGATGATGAAGTTGGAAGATAGGCTGGCATTCAATGATGGAATATCGAATAATAGCCATGTTTGGATTTATTAGAAAGGTCTTGCTTGTCGGTCCTGCGCCTGGTCTCTCTCCGGTCGTGTCGGATTGCCGTCCCATTGGGTTATGAGAGTGAGGGAATAGGGAGTGCGCCTGTGTTTGCGCAAATGCTTGTGCACTATAATATGTCCTGCGCAGCTGGCTGATCCCCTTATATGAGAACAGCCGCCGTGGCCGGTAATCGGCTAGGACGCCATCATCATCATCATCATCTTGCAATAAACTTTGTCCACGATTTAATATAGTGTAACAACAATACATCATCTGTGAAACCTGCAACTATCCAGCTATCACGGTTCTTGAGATGTAGCCTGGTGACACACGAAGTGATATGAAATAATGCAACTATTTCATGAAATTATTGTGCATTTCATGAAGTTATGAAACCTACGATTTGGCTACGACATACGTGCCTATTTAATAAAATGTTGTTCTCCATGATTCTAATTATGAAGTAGGTAGGTAAATACCAAAAAATAATAATTGGTAATAATGTTATTCTTGCTTCGACCTCATACCAAGGCGTGGGAATTGTCTGTTATTTCATTCAAAATCTTGGGATTATGATGCATTCTCAACAGACAACAAATGTCATGTAAATATAAATCGATATTTTCGCTTTATATTTTTACAAATGCTTTTTTAGGGTTTCGCACCCAAAGGAAAAACGGCACCCTGTTACTGAGACTGCACTGTCCGTCTGTCAACAAGCTGTATCTCAAGAACACTTATGACAGTTGGACTTTTCACAGATTTCGTATTATTGTAACAAAGGCTAAACCTGATATAAAATAAATACTTTATGAGGGCTTCCATAAAGCAAAACGTTTTTTTTTGCTCGTACGAAAGATAATGGTACGGAACTCTTCGTGCGCCAGTGCGACTCGCACTTGGCCAGTTATTTTTAATGTTAAATACACATTTGTTTTATATTTAGTATTATTTGTGTTGAATGCATTACGGGAGCACTCGCTGCAAGCGCATCGTGGTTATATATAACTATTTAATAATTATATTCTATTATTTTTATTTATTAGGTCTAAATCCATCAAATTACTATATTTGTGTTCAATTTTCGTTTATTTAGGTAAACTTATAAGTATAAAAAAAGCTTTTAAGTACCGGTAATTGCTAACTTGTAACTTACCAATATTTTATTTTTGTTGCTGTGTCCGTGTAACATTTCACTATAATTAAGTTACTAAATACATTGAATACTAAAATAAGTGAGTAAACAGCTGACCGAGATACATGACTTAAGATAACTAACTTTACATAGGAAATAAATACGGTGCGAAACTCCGGACCATTCTTAATTCTAATTGTGAATGTGTGTGTAAAATTCATATTTTTATGGTTCCTTCATAAAGTGCAGTTTTTAGGGTTCCGTACCCAAAGGCTAGCACGGGACCCTATTACAAAGACTTCGTTGTCTGTCTGTCTGTCTCCACGCTGTATCTCACTAACCCGGATAGCTAGAAAGCTGAAATTTTCACAAATGATGTAATTCTGTTGCCGCTATAACAACAAATACTAAAAATGAAAAAAAAAAAAAAACAAATTAAGGGAGATGGGGTACGGAACCCTTCATGCGCGAGTTCAACTCGCACTTGGCCGGTTTTTTGTGATCATAAGAATCTTGTTTCGATTAAAACGTATTGTTTTAAGTACTTAGATACGTAAAGTAAAATAATTGTATTCCGTGGAATTATGTTTAGAAAAACTAGATGATTATCTTTTTGTGATTTTAGTTAATTTAGATTAAATTCTGCTGCAGTTTCATCTGCGCGCACATGATTGTGTCTATAAATAAAGTATTTTATTTTAAATCTTCTTTACTTGATGCCCTATCAAGTAAATAACAAAAACATATATCGCACCCCCGGTGCAACACTGTCACTTATGCAAAAACACAATTTTTCAGGAGAAGCATTTA
>NWSH02000085.1:4689290-4700544 GCA_002382865.2 Heliothis virescens
GCTTCTCCTGAAAAATTGTGTTTTTGCATAAGTGACAGTGTCGCACCGGGGGTGCGATATTTTATTTTTATATTTCTGAAAAAACGTAGAAAGACCTGCTAGATTCTGTCGCAGTTTCATCTGCATGCACATAATTTAGTCTTTAAACCAAAGCAACAATAAATTTTATATTAAATCCGTAAATCTTTTTATTTGATTGGGTACCAAACTCACATATTTTACTTTTAATATTAGCGAGGAAATGCCTTCAATGCTCATCGGTTTGAAGCGCCGCGTTCAAAAGCAAGTTTGAAGAAAAAATATCTACAGAACCCATAAACAATTCACGTGTGGAATAACTTGGTTAACTTAATTATTCCGTTTAAACTAAGAGTTTAATTAAGCAAATTGTTTAGTGCCACAACTGTAATCAAGCTAATCAAATGAGTTCATTTGATTACGTGATTTGTCGTAATCATTAGATAGGCGCTTCAACGGTATCTAATTATGCTTGACTAAATGTAGAATTTGCGGAAAGAGTCTGAGACAAAAATAAAGTTTGTTTTTTTATAGACAGTTCTTCTACTGCAATGCTTCCAGCAGCAACTAAATTCCGAGCACAAGTATGCACATATGGTACATACTAATACCACCCACTTATACCTAAAATATGGTATCTATGCAACGTATTACGCAATTTTTCTTGACGAGAAAATCTTTGACAAGAACTATAACGTGTATGTTGGTCAAATAAAGTCTACGACGAGCTACGGCGTAACCTCACGCTCGCTACGTTTTGTGCGACACTTGCTACGCTTGGGCTACACCTACGCAGTGCTACGGCAGCGCTACGCTTCCCGAAAGTGCTAATGTGCTACGCATCTTTAGCATAACTTTTATATTTTTGATATTATTAAAAATTGTAAAGGCCATAACAATGCTGTGATTACACCTCAAGAGGCTCGCGTTAGATGGCTGGATCAAGCGCTTGATGCAGAAAGCTGTACTTCTGGACACGGCACGCATCGTCAGAAGGTTTTTCTCTATGAAGCCCTGGCGGCCGGTAGCTTGGACCATGTTCCCGGTGGGACTATACTATTTTTATATTTTTAAATGTTTTTTTTTATATGTATTTATAAAATATTTATAAAAAACTTTGATGATAATACTCACATCAATAAGGATTCCTTAAAAATCTTCAACTCCAAATAACATTAATACAAACAAAAATAGAAGAATTTTTGAAATTTTGGAAATCGTCTGCACTCCCGTCTGATCCTATACCCAACTGACTTCAATGTACTAGCCGTTTTATCATCGCCACATTATTTATGCCGAATAGATAATTCAAATTGTTCGTAGTTTTACAAGTTGGAGTTTTTGCGAACATGACAATGTATGTTAGGAACTATGTTGCGGATCTTTTAGCGATAAAATTAAAAAGCATTTTTGTTTGTACCTAATTTGCCTTCCAATTTTGAGGCGGAGGAATAATTTGTTGCCATTTGCGATTAATAGGTTTTTTCCTCAACGTGAAAAATAATACTTTCTCGTGTTCCGTGTAGATTATTTGACAATTAATCGAAGTCTATAATAGTGCTAAAACTGTTTTATTGTTTTAATTCTGCTTATCTTTTGAGGACAGTCAATTTGTATGGTAATTTCCAAGTGAAGCATTATATAGTACTAGTTTCCCCGCATTAAACCCATTTTAATTTATATTTAGGAGTTTTGTTTCCCAAGATATACTATTTTATATTTAAAAATAGAAATAGAATATAGGAGCCAAATAGAATATAGGGAAAATCGAAATATCATAGTTGAAAACATTACAGTATGACAATGAAAACTCGTAGCGTTAGAGATTAAAATGGGTTTGCATTGGGAAGAGCAGTACCTACTATGTAATGATTTAGTTAAATTTTTCCAGAAAATTTAGCTGTCTTTAAAAAATTACATCAAATATCGATAAAAATCGCGTTATTAGCACTATAAGAACGCTATTTCTCCATATCCCGTGCAAGAGCAACTTTATGTTCTAGACTGCGATTCAGTATCAAATAATCTACAAGAAATTACATATTTTACCTTGGAGACAAAAATGACTAAGTAATTTTCCTGCCTTATCAAATTTGATGAGAACCGATGAGAACGCATCATTTTATGCAAATCGCATCATTTAATCTTTTAGATAATTTCTTGAATATCATAGACATTACGCTACGCCAAAAATAAATAAATTCAGTGATATCGCAACATGACTGGCAACTAACGCCTAGTGGTAACCGGGAGTGTTTATTCACAGAATACACCGGCTTTGCCACATTTAATCTAAAGGCCAAACAACAGCTAAGCTATCAACCAACATGTTTAGTATAAACAAAATGTCTAAAACCAGGTGCAATTTTTTATTGAACTATAAATATTATGGGGCAGATACATGCAAGTTTTGATCTTGACCCGTTGAAGGCAGAAAATTAGTAACAGAGACTCATGAGACCCTCGTCCATCAGCGCCGCCCATTCGAGCACGTGGTATAGCCGCATATGAGGATTCTCGTTTTTAACTGAAAAACAAATATTGCAACGTTAATCTCTTGATGCTATGAATATAACGATGAGATGACCAATTTTTATTGGCTTTTTGTTTTCTCCGATACTTAGAAAACATGTTGCGCCACCCTAAATAAAATTGGGATAAGCCAGGAGAATAATGATGATGATGATGATAATAGCTTGATGCGTTTCCTACACTGATAAATATCTGTTAGGTTCTAGCGTTCTTAGAAACATTCGCCTGCATCCTCATACTCATATATATTGAGGCATTGGCTGCCATGTCTGCGTGAAAGCCTTAGACTAGGTTATTTTTGAAAAAGAAATAGGGACTCTTTAAATTGAATCCTATTGTTGTATGGTCTTACCTACAACCCTGACGAATTGCTTTGTGGGTCGATCAATGATCGGCCACTTAGGTCTTCCGTGCGTGAAGTGAGTAGTAGACGGTATACCTTTATGATATTCCTGTTACAAAACGAGGGAATGAATAACTGCATGTAACAACAAATTAAGTTTTTAGTCTGACTTAGTGTATGTTTATTAAAATTTTTGTGTTTCAAAGTCCATTATTTCTGGAAATTCCTTTTATCTATTCAGAGTCAGAGGAACGGGGCAGTCTGCATACTGAGGATTATTGTTAGACCTTCAGCTAACGGAAACATGGTTTATCGTATGGTTTTCAAGTTTTTTGAAGAAAACTTGGTCAATGGGTTCACTTAGAGGCAAATTTAACTTAAACTTGTTAAAAAGTGTGAAATTACTTGATCCCAAATATTTTGCCGGATAATTTTTGGTTCCTGCCGATCGGAGCGAGCAGCTTTAGGGTTGTAGTCAGGCGGGTGGTACAGCATGTCGTATGCACAAAGAGGACCTTCCTTGGCCTTCCACTGGGTATTGAAGAACGTCTCTTTCGACACTGGTATTATCATCCCGGTCCTTACCCTCTCCGGCAACCTCATGGAAGTCGTTAGTGTCTGTTCATCAATCTTCATATCCATGTTGCCCTAGTTCTTAGATTCAACTTTACAAAGAATTTCTAAGAGCAAAATTTCAATTTCTTGCAGTTCGGTGGATGCTAATAAGTTGTTTATTGAGGTGCTCATTTATTTTGAGTATGGATATCCGGAAAGAAACTGAAAATGAGTAAAATTAAATCTACTGAAATTGCATGTTTATCGATTCATATATTGACATATTGTGAAATGAAAACTTTTTAATTTTGTGCTTTATGTTTTTATTACAACCTTTGTGCATTCATTATGAACTTATCTTTTTTGCCCATAACTTACTGTTCATTGGCAAAAAGAATAATAATATTAGTTGATCGATGGTGTCAAAGTCATCATTGTCAAAATTTTATTCTGAAAAGATGTGGTTTATAAGTTATATTTGTATTTAATATTAATTAATGCAGCCTCGAAATTCATTATGGACTGTTACAGCGCAGAGTCTGAATTTATCGGTTTGATATTTTTTTTCATACTTTGTTTTACATCGTAATTTTTTTATTTTGCATTTTTACATATATTTTTTAATTTTGTTTAGAATCACTGGACTTTTTGAGTCCACCAGTGAAAAGGATCCAAAACAGCAGGGAGACATTTGCTAGAGCTTACAACACGGACGCTAACAACGTCCATTTGTTGCGGGGGCTTCGCAACAAGTTCGCCAGGCGAGTACCTAGCTCCACGAAAAACACAACAAGAACTATCAAGACGAATGCTGAATCTTCTACATCGTTAATACTCAAGAAAACCTCTGAGAGACAGGTCAGAACTTAAGCACTTCTGTCCTACTTCCCTCCTACATTTTGCAATGTATAAGTGAATCTCCATGTTCATCTCTTTAACACTATAATTATTTTATGAAAGATCTTTATTTCTACTCCTGACAGATTCTAGAACAGTATTCAATTGTAAGTTACACGAGCTTACCACCTGAACAAGACGCTTCTTCCGTACAAGAATTGGACAAAAATCAAAATAACAATTCGGAAAAACCACTCATCAAAGTTACAGTTATACCGAAAACGGATCATATACAAACAGCGAAACTGCTTAGAAGACGGAGATTCGCACCAAAGAGAGTGCAGAGCACTGCATCCAATCACGAGAACTCTGTGCAAACGAAGAACGTTTACCTAATAGTAGCGGGTCGCAGAAGAGAGAAAATATACGAGATCAAGACAACGGGCAGCGCGAAACTGTCTACCGACCACGACAGCTACGCAAAAGATGACGAGATTCCCGTAAAAGAGCTATCGAACTTCAAACATCTGATACAGTCATTAAACATGGATAGAAAGAAAAAAAAAGAAAAGAAGGAGGCATTGGCGAACGCTGAAGCACCACAGCAGACCTCCATTGACTGGCAGGGTTACCCGGACTGTCAGAACTGTATCTGCATCAATGATTCCAACTCAAATGAGTCGCCTAAAAAGAGTCGCGTCAGAATATTTGGCCAGTTTGGCATTTCAGACGACGATAAATACGTATTGAGATATGGAGCTAGTGTTAATGATAAACAAGGTGCATAACAAATACAATATTGCTTTAAAGAAACATTTACTGTAGTATCTACTGACTAGACTACATCTTGATTGCAAATCATAGGGCACTGCTTCGGTCAAGTAGTTTCTTCTGTTCTAAATAGTTCATAGCTTTTCAAACATATTAAACCTTGCTTTTGCGTTAGCATCAAATTAACAAAATTTCAATTATATTGTTATAATGAAATGATTTTCAGTTTTGTCCGACGTCGCACAACTGACGCGTGACTTTTCACCTGTAATAGCTACAACTTCCTATGGAACTAATGATGGACGATCAGCGTAAGATTTCATTTCAGTGTTCGAATTATATCGCATTCGCATTTGATTATTTTTTTTATTCTGTCTAAAGACCTACATGTTTACTTCCTTCCACAGACAGCTAAAAGATTCATGTATACAGGCTGACTATAACTACGACCTTGATGTTGAAAAACCGCCGATCACGGATGAGGTACCAAGGTAAAATATCATTATTTTAATCATTTTACCATTAGTGTTAGCAAAATTATGTTAAACAGACTGCTATTTCAGCAAAGAATCACAAGGGACACAAGTTAACTTTAATGTCCAAGTTGCCATGGCAAAAACCGGGGGAACAACCTATTCGGACAAGAAGATTCAATGCAGCTGCTGTGCTGTGCCCAACAGATCCGAACACAAGACTCTTAAGGATTGTCAGAGTCCTTTGGTTATAATATCTGTTTACCCAAAACCAAGTCCTGAAGATTTGTTAAAGGCTGTTCCCAGCAACCCTTCTGATGTAAGCCAGAGGCAGTCTCCGACCAGAGTTAATACATACACTAGTAATCAGTTGATGAAAACTGATAAAATTTCAAAGAAAAGTACTGAACCAACAAGACGATCCTTCAAAAGTCCTACAGTAAGTCGATCCCCATCGCCTTTAAAAAAAATATCAAAATCAAAAATACCAGACGACATGCCAGTTAAGCTATCAGTGAACGAAAGAAGAAGTCCTGATAGACAAAAAGCACTGAGAGCTATCAAAGAAAAGATATTAGAAAAAGATAGACTTAAACTTGAAGCCAACGCACGAAAAACACCAGCAAGATTGAATGAGACTTTTGCTACACAGGTCTCAAAAAATCTTCAAAATCTTACAGTCTCGAATGCAACACAAGTTTCAAGAAAAAATCAACGACTATACACTGCCTCTGACGCAACGCAGGTCTCTAATAAAAATAATCAACTCTACACAACTTCTAATGGAACACAAGTGTCGGCTAAGAAACGTCAGAATTTTACTGTGTCTGCTACACAATATTCTGATGGTCCACAGAGTCCGACTGAATCGATTGCCTCAAAAGGTGAAGATACTGGTGAGAGCGTAGTAGAGGATGGTGTTGCGCAAGTTAAACACACAAGAAATGTCGGTATTACCAAACATCCACAAGTCCAAACTTCTATCAGTCCCCAAACAACTTTTGTATCTAATGCTACACAGGTGCCTAAAATTCCACAATTCTTCGCCAGCAATGCAACCCAAGTCTCTAAAAGTAATGCCTTTACGGTATCCAATGCAACGCAGGTATCGAAAAATAATCAAAACTTTATTGCATCACGAATAGCTAAAAATCAAGAGACATACACTGCACCGGTACAAGTATTTAAAAATCAACAAACTTCGAGATTAATACCGAAACCGACTAAAATTGAAACTGGAACTAATACAGACCACGCTAGGGCTAAAAAGGCATTAGTAGATTCTTATACAAAGAAACTCACGGAGCAAATGATACAGAAGGAATACCTTCCCACTAAATATGTAAATTCTAAGGTTACGATAAACATAGACGCCGATAAAGAGTTTTACGACGTGTTGTTCAATCAAGATAAATTATCAACTGACTTGACCATTCGAAAAAAATTAAAAGATTCCCCAAAGGGTAATGAAAATCTGTGTCCAGGATCGTTAGAAAATATGTACACGCCTGACTGCGTGCTAGAAAAGACAGCATTTGTACCCGGAAGTAATAGCAAGCCCGCAACATTTCAGTCGAATGATCTCATCAATAATGTGAGTATTTATAAAATGAAAATTTTCTGGCTGCGGAGACACTATTAGTATAACCGTAAGACTTGCTAGGCTTTACATACTGTTCACGCGAAGAACATAAAAACATACTGCCTTTTATATTTTTGCCAATATGTTTTTGCTTTCAGCTTTCAGGCGATGAGTCACCCCTAGGAAAACATGTCTCAAGACTTACCATCCGAGATAGTATAGAGATTTCTCACAGGTACCTTCATTTATTTTTTCAAATTGTCACATGCATATTTGTCCAGGAGAAGGAATGCTAATATATTCTAAATAACATAATTAATGTTATTTTATATAATTGGCTCTTCATTTTTCAGACGTGAAGATAAAAGTAACCACAACAATATAAAAAACACACAAACTTGTTTCACGGCTCAGTTTGCTGAAAACATTCCAGATGAAACGGAATTCTTAGGTAGCATCAATAATTGAAACATTTGATAAAAATATCAAATTGCGAGATGTGCCGCACAAGGGAGCGCCAATTTTCGGCAGAAAAAAATATTTGGAATTGGAGTTTCACATGTCCAACCATGCCTGAACAAAAACTAGTTGCACTATAACATGAAATAGTGTAGTGGATATAAAAATGCTTGTATTATTTTCCAGCTCCCATCAAGCACTTCACTGGTGATGATTGTTCTATATGTAATCCCATAGAAAGAGATAAACAAATAAGGGAACTTCTTGGTGTCAATAAAACCAAACCTTCCTTCGCCAAAACAAAACAGGTTCATTATGTTAATTCTTTATTGTTTTTCAATTATACGAATATCAATCCGGTCTGACTTAATTTTTTATTTTTTTTTAGGCCCAATATTGTAAAACCGATGCCGGAATTCCATATCAATACATCTTCAGAAAAGAATGGTTTAACTTTTTTTTTATTTGTTGTAAATAGTCGTATTTCTTCGGGGCTTCTAATTATGTTTTTTGTCTTTTAGTAAGAAAAGCCAAGTCACAGAAATTAATTTTGAGTTTCAAAATCTATGCCCCTGTTTTAACGCTCATGGTTCACAAGAAAAACCATCCGTGTCTGTGCAATGTCGGCATGCACAATGTCTTAGTAAGCCAAGAGGAGCCCCAAAAAGTGAAAAAATTGCCAACGTAGCCAAATATGACGATGATAAAGACGATAAACCATACAATAATGACAGTCCTGCTATCTATCAGCAATTGATACTCAACCGTAATATTCAAGTTTTTTTACAAGTGGATCAATTTTCTAAACAAAAACCCATTGTACTGTCACGGAAACAATATGACAAAGTTAAAAAAACTATTCAAAAGACCATTTGCATGAAGAAAAGTAGTCACGAGAAACGAAAAACGTTATTACCTGGAACCAGGAGTCAAGTATCTGTCGGAGAAGTAAGAAGCAAAAGGCCGAAAGAAAGAGATGAAGAAATTGATGAAAAGGAAGCTCAAACTGAAGTAACGCCAAAAGAAATCTGCTGTAGAAGAGATGTAGGAAGGGGCACCTGCTGTAATAGAGATGCGCAAAGGGAACCCTGCTGTAGAAGAGATAGAAATAGGTCTTTGTGGAGAGTTAAACCGCAAAAGAAACGTGAGTCAGACCCAGGTGGAGACCAAAATGAAGAGCGTTCCTTTAGATCAAAGAAAAGTAAAAAAGAAAAGAAAGAGAAGTCAATAAAGAAAAGAAGAGTATCAGAAAAACAAGAGATAGAAGAAAAACGCAGGCGAGATCATAGTTCAGAAATCATGTCCTTGAGAGAGTTTTGCCAGGATTCAACAGTGACTAGTGAAGATGATTTTAATAAAGTCACTCAGCGTGATAAACTCACTGCGCGTGAAAAGTGTGCACAGAATGAAACGTGTACTAGTCAATGTCATTTAGAATGCAGCGAAGAGCAGGCTTCACCAAAACCGTCAGAACCTGTTATAAAAAAAGAAATAAAAAGAGAAACAAAAAGAGATGCATACCGGGGTCGAGGTTGCTGTAACCGAACCCGAACCCCATCTCCTACGAACCCTACCTGCACTGGAATGTGCGGTCGTAGATGTGCGGAATCAAACTTGCCACGATTCCGCGCTGCGGAACTAAACGAAGATGAAGAACAGAAAGAGAAAGAAGTTAAAACTTTTGTTTTGTTTAATTCTGAAAACGTCAAAGATAATGTAATAGATGCTAAAGAAACTGATTATGATGGTCACAATAGAAAAACAATGTCCTCAGTGGAGGTACGCTACGCAAGCGTTGCGTATATGAAGCAGGTGACATACTCGTCGACGGACGTTGGAGCTCTGTCTGACTCGAGTATAGCTCATGTAAATTCGTTTCATACCATATTCAGAGGTAAGTTATTATTGATTCCTTAAAAAAAAATGTGTTTTGTTACGTTTTATTTTGGTCAACATTGCAGCCACAAATTGCATAAAAAGTAGCCCGTTTAGAGTCCTTTAAAAAAACCTTTATTAACAATGTTTTTTTAGGGCACAGAAAGTCAGCTACACCAAATCTAGGAACTTCAGCATACTCGTTATATTCAGAAGATGGGTTGAATTCTGAAAATAAATCTGCCAAGTATATCATGGAGCCCAGAGACTCGAAGCCCAAGAAGCCATTTTTGAGAAGACTTATGTCGTGTTTAGTGATGAGATCGACCAGAGACTCGGAGCTTAAGTTACCCATCGGGCCCGCTCCGGAACCACCTAGTGTCAACAGTTCTATTGATTCATATCATATTAGCACATCTCTTGGTGTGAGTATTATAGTTCTCTACTTAGGTATAGAAAAATACTTATTCCACGCAAAAGGTAATGTTTATGTGGCATTTTTTTTCCAGGCTGTGGAAGTTAGTTCATCGATTTACGATACGTCAGCGTCCTTCTACAGCAATCACACAATACTCCCAGTGAACAGCAAAATAAAAAGAGGGTTCTTTAGCTCAGTGAGAGGCTTTCTCACAAACCGAAAAAGTTGATGTTATAGTGACTTTTTTTTACTTTTTATTTTTAGACTTTGTACATGGATGTACTTCTTCAATGTGATGTCTATTGTTTTACAATGAAAGGTATATTTAAAGACTGGTGATTTTATTTCATACTAGCTGTTTTCCCACGGTTTCGCCCGCGTCCCGGGGAAACTTCTTCCTGCACTTGAATAAACTATACCCTATGTTACTCGGGCTTTAGTGTAGCTTTCCAACAGAATTTTCCAAATCGGATCAGTAGTTTCTTATCCTTTAGGGTAAAAAATAAACAAACAGAAAAATGTTTCCTCTTTATTATATTAGTCTGCCTCGTTGGTCTAGTTTTCGCATAGCCGACTGCTGTGCACGAGGTCTCGGGTTCGATTCCGGGCCGGGACGGGCCGAAATCGCTTTGTGGGTTTTAGAAACTTTCACAAAGCAGCCCGGCGTTGGAAGTTGGTGATTGATTCACCCGTGCATCGGAGAGCACGTTAATGCCGGTCCTGCGCCTAATCTCTCTCCGGTCGTGTCGGATTGCCGTCCCATCGGGTTATTGAGAGTGAGGGAATAGGGAGTGCACCTGTGTCTGCGCAAATACTTGTGCACTTTAATATGTCCTACGCAGCTGGCTGATCTCCCTATATGAGAACAGCGCCGTGGACAGCAATCGGCTAGGACGCCGTCATTTCATCTATGCTGCTTCAGTTAAAAACTTTAACTACATAATTTTATTTAACTTGATTTAACTTCTTTATATTGGAAGGGGCACGCTTCCCCCCGCGCATAGTTTGGCAGGATATTGAAGGTACTCTAATCCTCATTGTCCTAAATTCGAATTCGTTAGGTAGCTAGCTGGGTCAGGTGAAAGGGCTAATTCAGTAATTAGAGACTTGTAAATCTTCAACAAAGCGCCATGAAGAGGTAAACTATCTCTGGATAACAAACTTACTCCGGAGTAAGTGATATATAAGAAGTCATCCTCCACTCTCCAGAAAATAACATCTGTCCGCCTGAAGTTAACATTTTTCCCTAGAGTATACATTAGTAACCTCAGGGGTTACACGATCAGTCTGGCGTCATTCTGGCATCAGTCTCAGACTGACGGAAAAAAACGGTACATTTTGGACCATCAGTCCGTCAATCAACCGGTTACACGATCAGTCTCCCATCATTT
>NWSH02000085.1:4702130-4735586 GCA_002382865.2 Heliothis virescens
GAGCACGTTAATGTCGGTCCTGCGCCTAATCTCTCTCCGGTCGTGTCGGATTGCCGTCCCATCGGGTTTATGAGAGTGAGGGAATAGGGAGTGCACCTGTGTCTGCGCAAATACTTGTGCACTTTAATATGTCCTACGCAGCTGGCTGATCTCCCTATATGAGAACAGCGCCGTGGACAGCAATCGGCTAGGACGCCGTCATTTCATCTATGCTGCTTCAGTTAAAAACTTTAACTACATAATTTTATTTAACTTGATTTAACTTCTTTATATTGGAAGGGGCACGCTTCCCCCCGCGCATAGTTTGGCAGGATATTGAAGGTACTCTAATCCTCATTGTCCTAAATTCGAATTCGTTAGGTAGCTAGCTGGGTCAGGTGAAAGGGCTAATTCAGTAATTAGAGACTTGTAAATCTTCAACAAAGCGCCATGAAGAGGTAAACTATCTCTGGATAACAAACTTACTCCGGAGTAAGTGATATATAAGAAGTCATCCTCCACTCTCCAGAAAATAACATCTGTCCGCCTGAAGTTAACATTTTTCCCTAGAGTATACATTAGTAACCTCAGGGGTTACACGATCAGTCTGGCGTCATTCTGGCATCAGTCTCAGACTGACGGAAAAAAACGGTACATTTTGGACCATCAGTCCGTCAATCAACCGGTTACACGATCATTCTCCCATCATTCATGACCAGACTGATGGACTGGACTGACGCCAGACACTCTGTGCGCCAGCCAGACTGATCGTGTAACCCCTGTCTAAGCATTTTTCACTTCACAAATCTACCAAGGCAGTTTGGAATAATACGATAAAAAATCAAATGCTTGCAACCCCGATAAACATAACCTACAATTTTGACGTTTAGCTTGTGGGGATCTTGCTTCCAATATTATGTTTTGAATATAAATAATAATCGAGAAACTAATTGCAAGTTTATGAATAAATATGGCTTTAATAAGACGTTGTGTGACACTTTTTGTGAAGGCTGTCAAAGTTCATCCAGTGGCCACCCAAAGTAAGTTTATTTTTTTAAACCTTGATATTTAACATTTCTATACCTAATTTTTGTGATACCTTGTTGGTTTTTTAGCTCAAAAGATACATCGATGGGTGGCTCCTACACTGATGGACTTAAAGCGTCGTGAAGACAAGCTCGGAGGAAAGAAATTTCACCCAAGAAATACGTATCTCGAATGGAACTTAGAAGCCGAACTATACGCGTTTGCACGAAGACTAAATGAGGAATTCGATCCAGATTTGCTACTTCAAGCGTTCACAGACAGATCTTATGTTATCAAGGAAGAGATGAAACAAAAGGAAATGGAGTTTGCTATAAAAATGAAGGACAATAGGGAGCTAGTTGAAATAGGTAAGATTATTTACTCATTCAATATACAAAGGCTGTCATAAGGTAGTACCTACACACTCATTTCTTTTCGTATAATTTCAGGTGATAATTTCATAAATGCCTACATTCAGGCTTACTTGGAAACAGTGCTGCCGAAGTTCCCCTTGCAAGGAGTGAAAGGAGTCCGTGCATTTTTAACCAGTGAAGAAACACTAGCTAATGTATCTCTGCATTTAGGTACTAAAGATATTATTTTGGCTGCTGTAAGTATTCTTTGCTAAAAAATATTAAAGGGATCAATATTCTCACCTACTTTCATAACAATAATTTAGTGACTCCATAAATCTTAACCAATCTCTATATTTTCCACTAGCCGTTTTCCCGCGGTTTCACTCGCATCCCGTGGGAATCACTGCCCGTACCTGGATAAAATATCGCCTATGTCACTCGTGGATAATGTAGCTTACGAATGGTGAAATAATTTTTAAAATCGGTCCAGTAGTTTTTGAGCCTATTCATTACAACCAAACCAAAAGTTTTCCTCTTTATAATGTTATAGTATAGATAAAGTAATAAAAATACATTTTAATTCCAGGAATACCCCGTAGACAATTTCATTCTTGCAAACACATTTAAGGCTGTGGTTGGAGCTTTACTGGACTCCACAGGGGAAGAGAGAGCTGCTCACTTTGTTAGAGACTTTGTCATCACACAGCTACAAGGTTTGAATATTAATAACAATTTCGAAAGTTAAAAGTTTGGAAGTCTAGACTTATTGCAAGCCCCAGCCACTTTAAAACTATTTACCCTATTCCATAAAATCTCTGCTGTCTTAAGCCGGGATTTCTGACACAGGCAACTACCGGGAGCCTTGCACAGCCATTATGTCAATAGTCACATTATGAGTATAGCTGAAATGGTCCTTAAAGTACTGTATACTATATATCAGTATCCTATAGGACCCTATAATTCAAGGGTCCTATAGGACCCTTGAATTATAGGGTCATAGGGTATAAAGGTACCAATAACCTGAATATTTGATTATGATATTTTCAGGTAAAGACATCAACGAATGCCTGCCTATAGAGGATCCCTGGTCAATGCTATCACAACTTGTGGTGAAGGATGGAGGTAAACTGGAGCCCAGGTTGATAGGAGAAACCGGCAGGAATACCCTACTAGCTTGTTACAGAGTCGGCCTCTATGTTGATAAGAACATGGTGTCTTCAGGTGAGGAGGATTTTTATGAAGCAAATAATTTATATCTTAGCCAATTAGTAGGACATACATGTTTTTACTGGAAAGTTATGTTGTGAGAAGAATACAATGAGTAATTAATTTTAATATCCCATTGTAAATCAGACCTTCAGAATTGGCCATTTTGAAATAAGTGCTTATAGTATCCACATAAGCTAAATCGCAGCTGCATCCAGGACATCGACCCTAACATAGTTGGAAAAAGGCACATGATCAAGTAGCTATATCCCTCTTGTTTGTTGATACCATAAGTATCCTGTATCATTTTAATATTCCAGGTTTTGGTGAGACAGTAGCGATCGCCAAAGAAATGGCGGCAAGGGAAGCACTAAAGAAGATATTTGGCACAGAAGATCACATGAAGCCCATTGACTTTAAACTAGATGGCATACCCAAACCAAACTCACAAGCACGCTACCAGATATCTTCTAGTTAAATTAGAGCCTTATTGTATGTAGAGTTAGGATTAAAGTTGTACATTATTTAATTTGTCCGTTTCAGTTCTAGGTTTCTCTTTATTAGAACCCTATACCCTGGAAAACATCATAGAATGATGGAGGTAATGTAATTGACCATAGATAAAGAACAGCAAACAACTGCTAAATACTCCATATCATAATATACTTTATTAAATTAGACATTTTCCTTAAAAAAGTTACATACAAACATTACAACTTAAATAAAATTTCCCTATAAACAACATGTAACACTGATCATTAAAATTAATCATTTATATAAACAAGTATCAGCTACTTATCACAATTAAACTGTTAAAGATGTCACATGCACTATTTTACCATAGAAGAAAAAAAAGAAGTGAGGTATTGATTTCTAGTACTACAAAAAGAAGATAGAATAATACTAATAGAAAGAAAGGTGACAAGCAGAAATACTTTGAAAACACAGTTCATTAACAACAATCAGTTTAACAATGACATAAATCACAAGGCACTTCATTACAAATGTCAACACTATACAACAAGAAACAAAGTTTAATTTCACCTAACTGCCGGGCGCCGAGTCCATGATAAGGTTTCCATGTTTGTCCTTGATGCGCACGCGTCCTGACGCGTACCTTGTCTCTGATGTTCCGTCGTTGTACACTAGCTTTACCGTGCCATCGGGGAATTCGCGACGCTGAAAGTGAACAAAAATTATTTGTAAGTGAGAATTACTATTACCTTATAGTTCTCAACCTCTCCTACTAATACAAACTACCCCATAAGACAAGAAAAATGCTCGCAGATTTCTTAATTCAGAAGATCATCAATGACACACATGATCCCAGCAACCAATAGATGGTAAACTGAGCAAAAAACATCACCCTTTATTCAATTCAAAAGTGATTTTGGGGTACTAGGAAACAGAATTGATTATAATGATCAATGTAATCTCACCTTATGATCCTTAGCATGCACCTCGACCTGTCCATTGGCGAATTTAATGCGCTGCTCGCCACTGGCGGCGACAGTTAGCGCTGCGCCGTCCGGGAACCGCCACTCTTCCCGTACGTGCTCGTTCTTCGGATCGAAGTACCGGACGCTGCCGTTCGGGAGCCGGATCTCCGATGAACCGTCCTTGTAGCGTTTTTCTACTTGACCACTGCAAAGTAATGAGAATGTTCACATCAGTTAAATGCAAGCAAGAAATATTGCTCGGTAACTAATCACCGAAAGTTGCCAGGCAATGTAGGTAACAGTGAAGTTCTAAAGGTTAGAAGGCTTCATACTCACTCAGGAAACTCCAGTACTTCCAATCCATCAGCGTGAGTGGTATGGTATGTTTTAGTCTCGTTATAGAAGTACTTTATTCTACCCTCATTATAAAAGTTCTCCTTCACATCTCCATTGTAGTACACAAACTTGCTATATTTGCCATCTGATGATATATATTTAACATTGCCATTAGGGAACCTCAATTCTCTGGAACCATCCGGCTTCCTGACTTCTGTAGGGTTTAGACTAGTTTTTGTTAAACTTGTCTTACTTATAGAAGGTTCTGGGCTTACGTTCATCAATTTGTCTCTATACTGTTCATTGTGTATAACTGTCACTGATTTTAGAGAGGAATGGTTGAAGGATGATACTGGTGACTTAGATCTGTTTTGTGAAATGTTTGATCCTGAATGATTTGAGATATATTCTACTGAGTTTCGTGAAGGAGGCGATTTATTTGTATTCGATCTGTTGCTTAGTATAGAAACTGGGGACTTAGATCTGTTTATAACTGGAGACTTGGATCTATTAGCAATAGATTCACTTTTGTTGAAACAAGGTGATATTGTTCTTCTTGGTGATTTAGAATTTCTTGATGATCCTGAGCTGGATTTCTGAATGAAGAAGTCTTTTGCATTATCATTAACAATTGGTTTATCATTTAGTTTAAGATCGAAGTTGTAGCTCGAACCACTAGACCTATTGCTTTTGGGTGATGAGCCTCTAAACCTTTCAATGTAAATCTTTTCTAAATTATTTTCCTCATCATTTCTGTCTTCATCCTCATTAAGAGATTCATCTGAAAGAATTTCGCTATCATTTCCTAAATTCTCTTCATCAGAATGATCAAACCTTTCCACATTCATCATTTTGTCTCGTTCCATTTGGCTGACAGTATCTCTTTGGCTAAAGTATTTAGCATACCTTGATGTGACATTTAAATTAGGGACACTTTTAGCTCTAGGTCTTATAGTACCTTTGGCAACAGGTTCCACTCTTCTGAGCCTGCTCTGTCTCTCGATCTCATAGGCTTTATATTTCACGTCGCGGTCTACGCTTACTTCCGAACGTGAGGTTTTATTCGACATATTCGTTAGCTTTTTATTTATTTCTTCAAGATATTTGATATTTGACAGCCTTCTTGTAACTTCGTTGCTGTGTTGTATTCGTCTATTTTGCTTTTTCAGTTTCTCTACCTCTTCCTGAAGATCCTTTCTTTCCTTTTCCATAATTTTGATTTGGTTTCGAAGTCTGGCTATTGTGGAGGTTGACTTTGCGTCTTTTACTCTTATTTCTTCTTTGAGGTCATTAATTTCCTTCTTCAAATTAACAACTTCATCTTTATCTTTCTTGTTCAGCCTGCCTCTCATTTCCCTCACATATCTGTCGTAGATTTGTTTCTGTTTATTTAGTTTCTCTTTTTCTTCTGCTAGATAATACTCAGATAAAACTTTTTCTTCATTGAACTTCTGTTCAAAAGCTGCCTTTTCCTCATAAAACTTTTGTCTGTCTTGATCAACCTCTTCGCGTAACTTTGCCAAACTCGCATTTTCTTTTCTAAATGTCTCTATTTCATCTTCTAATTCACGCAGTCTATCTTTTAACAGTTCACTTGTGGATATTAGCTTGGCATTCATTTCTGCCATATTTGCTTTCATGACATCAGTTTCTGTCATTGTGTCATCATGACATTCTTTGTTATCAACCTCCTTTTCTTTTATTTTGACTGTTTTACTCTTTGGATCCATACTCTTTGTCTTCTTTTCTGGTCTTTCTTTGTTATTATTACGTATTTGTGGGGAATCTTGGGTTTCTTCAACAGTTTTGCAGGAGCAACATGAGGAGCAGGCATCGCTGCAGCAGTCAGTATAATTACTGCAACACGTTTCAGCATCACTGTGAGAGTTCTCATTTCTTGTTTTACCTTTGTATCCAGGTAAAATATGCCTCAACTCAGGATTTTGTGACAAACACCTTTGAAGCACTAGTGGAGTACTTTCTCCAGAGCATTCTAAGTTACTCCGTAGAAAGCGGTTGAAAAATGAGTTTTCCAAATTGAAGCTTTCATGAGTGACTTTATTTTCTAGTAGGTCAAACATGTTCTGTTCTGCAGTTTCTCTCTCATACTTCAGACTCGCTCCTGTCTCATCACAGCTTATATCTGAAACCTCACTTTTTGTTGGTGAAGCAAAGTTTTTGTAGTAGTCACTTTGCTTCAGTTGAGAAAGAAAGTCATTTTGCTCTTTAGTGAGCACAGCAGCCCAAGATTTACCTTTGTTAGTTACTAGTGGATGTTTATTTTTGGAAATGTCTATCTTTTCTATTGGTTTAATTGTTGGTTGCATGTTGTTATTAGAAGTTGAACTAGGAGGTTCAACTGTCAGTTTTCTTTGTACAGTACTCTTGATATCAAGCTGTTCATCATTTTTATCGGAGAGTCTGGATTGGGGCTGATTCTTTCTTGTTAATTTTGTCTGTTTAAAATCAGGAACCAGCAATAAAGGTTCAGTAATGTCTGAATTTGTTTTCTTTTGATTGTCAGGATTGTTACTCCTTTGGATATCATTACATGTTTCTTTTTGAACATCATTATTTTTTTCCTTAAGTTTTTGTAAGTTTAATTTTAAAGGAGATTCAGTTTTATTCTGAAAAGATTTTCTCTTCCACGGTAAAGACTTTGTGTTTTGAATTACAAAGTCATTCTTTCTAAGTCCAAAACGAGCAATGCCTTCACCTCGTCTAAGGAATGGTCTTTTATTACTGGGAACTGAGTTAATACTTTGTGGGCTCTTTGGCTTAGGAACATTCTTTTCAGTCTGAAGTTTCTCTAACAGCAATGCTTCAAAATCTTTCTTTGGAGACAGAATAGGCATTTCATCAAGGGCTATTTGTTTTTTAATTAAAGAATTATTGTTTACCGATGAATTGAGAGATGTCCTATTACTTCTGTTCTGAGAGAGTTCTGATGTAGGAGTTTCCTCAACTTCCTGAATTTCTTCTTGGTTTTTAGACGGCGCAGAAGACCTGCTTCTGCCTGATAAGGGAGAGCTGACAATGAACTCTGACTCCTGAGAGAGATTCAACACTGTAACACCTTCTATTAAGTCTCGCTCATGCACCTTGCGCGATAGATTGCTGGTATTGAGACGCGGCGTACCCTCATTTGAAATATCATTAGATGACTGTAACAAACTACGAAATGTGTTATAACTAGTGGTGTTACTAAAATGACTGACAATTTCGGTAATACTTGATGAAGTTTCAGAGGTTTCTTTGTACTCCAACCGTTGTTTTTGTAGCTTCCCGCGCTGTAAGAGTTGCAGCTGTCGCAAGACTTGCAAACGTTCCAAAATTTGAGAAGGTGATAACGTCACATCACTCTCTGAGTACGTTTCATCCATAATTCTTGATATAATTAATTAACCACATAAATCACAAAAGTTTATAACAATCAAAATTAACGAAAACACAGCGTCAGAAAGTTTTGAAAAATTGACATTGACTGACTGAAAGATGACAGTTCAGAGTCTGTGTTGGTGAATTAAAAACTGAAAATCTACTACCAACAATACTAAAAAATAGTAGTAAACCCTTCGGCTCCTGGACTATAAATTTTGCCTATAAGCTCACCAATATATAAGTCAAGAAGTTTTACATTAAAAATTACCTCGCTGAAGTAGCTCATTGTGTACAGAAAATAAGTAACATAAAGAAAAGAAACGCGGTGCAAGAGGAATTCAAGTCTTCTTCAAACATCATTCAGGTGTTTGTAAGTATTTATTGAAGAATTTTAGACTAAATGCACAAAAAAAATAAGAAAATCAATTAATGACTGATAGCAGTAGTTTACTTCAAAAAAATCAATTTTTGATTTTTCAGGGTTTTGGTAGGTTTAAAGGACAATGACAGTTAAGTTGTAACACCAGCACATGCGCCAATAAATGTCAAAATTCTTGTCCATTTTTATTCAAAAAACATCTGGATATCTTGGCACAAATCACATATTTCTTGCAATGTCTAAGAGAAGTAATTTCCACAAAACTCCTAAATTTAAGCCCGAAGTGAAGGTGATTAATAATAAATCCAAAACAACTTTGAACATGTCACTAAGAGCGGAGAAAGTTGAAGTGTTGCCTGAACCTATCAAATCAGATGCTGATAAAAAGCTTTACAAGTGAGTAAATTGAATAATAAATAGAAAAATAAGGACCTCTAATATTTTTGTTTACATCTAACAGTAGTGAAGTAGAAAATAAATTTATTCTGCATTCATAAACTAAATAACCAATAAAATTATCGAAAATGTTGCTGCAGGACTATTCGGCTGGAAAATGGTCTGACAGCACTTCTGATATCCGACCCCAGCCGTCCATCTGTGGGTAACGAGACTAGCTCCAGTGAGGAGGAGTCGAGTGGGTCTGACGAGACCACGGACCCTGAGAGTGAAAGTGGAAAATCAGGGCAGTCAGTTGCCAGTGACCATCATGGAACGAAGAGACGCAGCGAATTTGACGAGGAGAAACTGGTCAGTACTGTATTTAATCAACTCTTGAATTCTATTCTCTCTGCTGATAATGCTACTATCCACACATTATGCATATCTTAATTTTTAAAAAATCATTAATTCATGAATCAAGTCCTTGTAGGCATGTAAAGTTATATAAGTATGAAATTATAGGTATTACATGAATTTCTAAGTGAAAGTTAGCAACAACCATGTACACTATTGTGCAATTTGAATGCCTTTTTGCATAATATTGAAGCATAGTTATAAATTGCATAAAAAATTTGATTCTATTTATTAAGACTATGTAAGAAAGAGTTTTAGTAAAAATGTTGCTACTTTTGAAACAATAACATTTAATATGTATTGGTATTAAGGTATTGAAATTCAAATAGGAATAAACACTCATCATAAGAAAAAGATATTTCTTATCAACTTATAAGGTTCAAAGGTTAATTTAAAATTTGAAGCAAAACAAGCAAAACAGTTCTGTTAGAATCTAATAAGAATGGATTATTTTAATTAGGTATTTAGGTATATAATATAAAAGAAAACAGTAATAAAAAAAATGCTTATTAAAGTTCTGTTCTCAAATATTTTTGCTTTACATGATAATCACAGCAATTAAAAATCTTTTAAGTATAAAAAAACAAAAAAAATATCAAATTATCTTGTACTACAAAAATAGCAACTATCATAAATCAATTTAAAAAATCATGATGGCCAACTTTCCAAAAAAGTGGGTAAATCTTAGATATGAATAACATCTATGAGATTCAATTATTTTTGTGGTTTCTTTATAAACCTTGACCTTCAGTCAAAAACTTGCATCATAATATTATGCCGTTTCTGTTTGACCTTGATTCAGATCAATTGTATTTACAGAGCTCCTGACCTTTGTATTGTTTGTTGTTTTTTTTAGAAAAAAGATAGAAAGTTAACCTTCAAGCTGTTCGTTTGAATATTGGATAACAAATGTGAAAGTTTGGATGTTTGTTGCTGAGTTATGCAAAAATGGTTGCAAGGAATTCAAAGAATTTCTTTTTTATGAAAGTTTACAATGTAGATTAACAACTAAATACTTTGGTCCCAGTTTCCAGATAAAATGGTAAAGATAGAAAGATAATTAGGTGTTGCCATTTTTCGTTACCACTTTTTGAAAAATGGTTTCATTTGCGTGACGAAAAATTGACATGATGGTCCATGACTGTTTGTAATGTAAAGGCAAGCATTGTCTTTTAAAATGGTGTTTCATCATTCCGATTTCAAATTTTGTTTCATTGTTCGATAGCCCATTTATCAAGGAAGGCTGTATCCTACTTTTTATCCTCACGGGACGCGGGTGAAACCGCTGCCGATAGATAGATAAAATTGTTTGCACCTTCCTTCACCTTCAACACAAGAATTCTCCTAACGTTTCCGCTATAATCAACTACAAAGACGCCAGTTTCCACCTACGTGCCCACGAGACCCTTCCTCATACCCTCATACCACTTATATATCTATGAGGAAAAGATTGAAGATATCAAGGCATATCATCTCCGTGCATCAATTCGTCCCACGACCTGCGTTCCTATGAACCTTGTAGGGACTACAATTTATTCAGTGTCAAGCGCAAATGATTTTGATGGGTATATCATACATTTCAGGATCGGACTAGTTTGGACTGATCGCCCAATAAAACGGGTGAGGTCGTTGTTGATTAATAGGTGACTATTACGATAATCCGGTGGATTGTCCCAATAAAATCACTAAGGACTTTTTAACTTTAATACATGTATGATGCCTTGATGATGTTCGATAATTCGGATGTTCAATCTGGTTGGACTACTACGTTTATTTAATTGGGTACTTGACGAAAAGCAAGCAACTCACAAACTTTTAGCGTGACTTCTAATTAGCGTGATTTGGATCCCAATAAAAATACTATTTACCATCAATCATAAACCCTAATCGATCTAGAATTGATTGTCTAGGCAAGGAGTCTTTAACAGTCAACCAGCAGTTGAACGAACGCCAGAAATAGGTACCGCTCACATATCCTCGCATTTTCTACAATAAGTAACTATGTAGGTACATCTATCTTACGGGTAGGTTAACAGCTGTCGAGCATCGTTAGATAACCAAATAGCAATCTCTGAATACCTCATTCAGTTCTGTATGTTTTATAGTTACGGAATTCCACAATGGTGTATGTAAAGTGTAAACTAGTACCGTAGTAATACCTTTACAACCAATAGCAGGCCTTTATCGCTCTCCAAGATCATGTAACGTGTTGATTATATGATCTAGAATCAAGCGCCTTCTTAACTGTGTTGTGATTTGACGAAGCCCACCCAACAGAAGATTAATAACATCTTTTACTCGTATTGTCGGGGTCCCTGCTGGGGCTGTGGCATAGTTCGAAAGAGTTATCTCGGCCCTGGTACGCGGAAGGCTCCTAAACGGAACGAAGTTGGGTTTTAGATGCGCGTGCGCCTTAAAATTATTGCAAAATAACGGAAAATATATTTTTCTTCTAAAACTGCATAGGTTTATATCTATTGGGTGTAATTTCAGAGTGTTTACAGCAAAATGATTTCGAAATCAAAATAAGCACCATATTTACTTGAAAAGAGGCTGTGATTACTTGCAAGTGGTAGGAAACCACACGATTCACGGTTGAGTGAACGTAAACACGTGCACTTGCTATTTTAATAACGAATAATAAAATTGCTGTTTGCAACCCAAATTGTTCTCGTGATAGCATTTAAGTATAAATGTCCATAAGAATATAATAATAATGACATGCAGGCTGATTGCTGGCTACGCCGGCTATTCAAAAATCAACCGGCTGCGAGCGACGTAAATGCAAAAGCATTTGCGCCGACGCAACTGAGTTATGGAATAGACTGGACATTATCAGCTTTCCCACTAATTTATATAGGTAATTAATTAATAAGGCAATCATTCAAATAGACATTGATAGCAAAATTTGTGGTGAATTAACAATCCTTGCTTGCAATCTGCCTGCCAGTGATAAGTCAAACTGGAGATTAAAAATTACGAAAACGTTGTTCTCACGTTCAGACCTTGACGTCTCGTACGTGCTGTTCGAGGTAGTATTTACAGATAATTATATCAAAGTAGGATCCTATCACATGTAGTACTTTTACGTTTATGTTAAGTTCAGATTCAGTTTCTGAATCCTCCATCTCCTGTACTATTTCCTCTTAAGACCACAATAGCCCCGGACTGTAAATTTTTCCTTGATTGTTAAAAGAATCCCTCTCACCTCCTTACACTTGAAATTTTCCTTTAGAATCTTAAGTTTACCTCCAGACTTTCTCCTTAACTTTTATGTAACACAGGTTCTGTGAATCTTTGCTTAACGTAGTTTTCCGATATACTTATAACTACTAATAAAGCGACGAAAAACGTTGACGTTGTAACCTGTACTATCAATTATTTAATTTTACGATCGATTCATAACATCGATTCACTTCGATTCGACTGGCGTGGTTGCGTTTTTCATGAAAAAAGATCATTTTCTCACGATACGGCTATTGTGGTGTGTATGAGATAATAGAGGCCCGTTTTATAATGACACAAAGAGATCTATTCGCTAACCGTGAAGTGCATACGAATTTGTATACTCGCTATACAATTAACAATGTTGTATAGAATACAAATTGTATGTAAGTAATGTCATTGATCAATTGAAAAGGATGCGACGGTATTTGATTGATTTATTATTATGTACAAATCCTGTTTCGACCTTATTATTTATATTCTTTGTCTGATTTTGACTTTGTAATATAGGGTTAGCTATGTTATTGCAAGAGACTATTGAAAAATAAGTTAATTTGTAGAGACAGTTCAATGGATCATTTTCATAAATTATTTGGAATGTTGGCCATGTCGATACGACGGTAATACATTGTTTAGGTCGCATTGTGTAACAGTGTAAATTATTCTAGGTGACTAATAATCACACGTAACGAATCCAATTGTGTAGTTTTGATAACGTTGGATTATGCTTTGACTATTTTAAACACCTGTGTCTGAGGTGTCGGATGTACTTTACTTATTAATTTCCCTTGAAATTAAGTAGATACAAAATCTCCGATAAACGTGCTCAGAAACCAGCCATGTATCGTACGTAACCACAGAACAGATAAACCTCCTTTAAATGTTCTGTGATCGTAACATTACACAGCAATGGTGAACTATCTTAAGCTTATTAATATTAAGACATTAGCAACGGAGTACCCAAGGGTAGGCTTCGCAGGTATAAGAACTGAACAAAATAGAATCGAGGGAATTCAAACAAATGTACTGTAAAGAAAATTAAGAGGAAGTTCAATAATCTTAGCCAAACATTTTGCGTAAGGCTCGTGCCACACGAGCAGTACAGCACTAAACAGCTGGCCAAATAAAAGGCTAATTCTGTTACCGATTTTATCCAACACACTGTAATCCAAATGCATTGTACTGCCTATACTTATGCAACCGGTGCCCATACAATTACTACGAAGGCTAACAGTATACTCACGTGCATTAAATGATCTCTGAAATTAAATGCTTTTGTAGTACATAATAATGTACTCTATTTTATTCTATTCTACTCTATATTGAAGTTCCCAATGACTATTGCTCGGCTTGTTTGTCAACCATTTACCAGATTTTTTTTTAATTCGTTTTAATGTTTTGTGTATGAATGGTATAAAATATTGAAGTTCCGAATTGCAATTTGCTCGGCGTGTTTTTATCAAGTGTGGTACATTGGTAGATGTTTGAATGCATGAAACTTAACTTAGTAGTAGCAGTAAACTACTGATAAATAAATAGTACAGACGACCTTGTTTTCAGAGAAGTTTACGGTCATATAATAGCCGCTTTAATATTGCTTAGTTATTGACGTACAGTTCGGTTGTACTAGAGTTTCGAAATAATGTTCACGATCGACCAGTTTTACACTCTAATTGCTTTGTAGATCGATACTGTTATCTAATACCTGTAGAATGTATATTTATAAGTTTTCCTGAAAAACTGCTGAAGCCACCTTGTAGAGAGGCGGCACGCGACAGCCGGGCGCGGATTTCAATGTCGCTAATTTCCGAATTGCAACAACAGGCTGCAAAAATATCAAGTCTTTTGATATTTATTCATTTAACATGGAAGACTTACAGCTAAACATCAATTTTAGTAACAGCTTATACTTAGTTAGTTATATGTTATTGAAATCGTGTGTCCGAAGAATCGATCCGAGTCAAAGTAAAGCAGCCTGGAATGGTCATTCGCTAGGGGTGTCATGAGCCAACGTAACTAAGATCTAGGTAGTTAACTTATTTATTATACTTTCAGATTCCGATTTAAGGTTCCTTTTTAAAACTTTTTTATCTTTTTTTTACCCCTACATAATATACGCAAAAGGTAGCTGAGTCTAAAAAATCGATTAACTAAGACTCTACTACTGCCCTAGAATTTATTGAAATCGTCTCCTTTTTCTAATCGAATATGTATAAGTTAGTTAGATGAAGGATCCTTTTAAAAACAATGTCTTATGTAGATACCCAGTCTATGGTAGACAGGGATTTTTGTTAGGACATCAAATACAAAACTAACACTATGCTTTCGACAGGTCAGTTTCACGAAAAGAAATTTGCTTAAATTTTTGAAGAACGCGTACGAGAAATTATCTAGGAAGCGGTGCAAGATGCTAATGCACGAACTAACTCTTGACACGGTACGCTATACTTAGATACAAGTTACGATATTATATCGCTTCCAATTAGTTGGTAGGACGTAATCGTAGTTAGGTAGATGTAGGTAGGTAGGACAGGTTAGTTAGGTCGTCAATAGTTTGAATTAGGTACTTTAATGTTTATGTTATTTAGTTGTTACCCTTTGGCACTTTTAGGATAGGTACTGAGTTTTTTTTAGATTTCTATTGCAGTGCTTGAAGGACTGCGGTGGAGATTTATTCAATAATCGTTGTTTTATTTTTAGTTCCTTTACTTCAAATGATACATAATACATAATTTTAATGGTTGAAATTGTACTAAGGTATAGCATACCTAATAATTCATCATCATTACTTATTGGCTGTTGTGCTTGTGACAAATGTAACTTTAACAAAATACCGGTTTGTATTGGTCAAGGTTACCATTGGGTTAGAAACGGGTGATAAATATACATTTCGTTATCTGATCCTCTCACAGTTCTCGCTAAAGGAGAAAGTAGAAAAATGTCTATCGAGTCATAATTAATCAAATGATATACATATGTTTTTATGATTCATGGAATTTGTTATTAGTATGAAAGAGCTTTCTCCACTTACTCAAGAATTTAAAAACAATGATAAACGGAGGGATATTGTATCTAGAATAAGGCAGTTAATTAATTTCTTCAATGTTGAATTACAAAAGATCGTTAATCCGGAGTACCGTTAGTACGGTAACAATTCCGTTAGTCGTATAGCATTGGCAATAATTAATATACATAATTATAAATATTATCCCTTTCGAATGCTATATTCATCGGTATGCTTTATCGTCAAAAATTTTCCGTTTGGGTTCAAGTTTTTCTAGACCCACTGCAGGGATATTCTTATCAAGAGAAGGGATGAGCGTTCATTACCACGCTTGCTCGAGGCGCATTAGTGATTTCAGACTTACAGATAAAGTTTCCTCAAGATTTTATCCTTCTCCTCAGCCATTGGTGTCCAAGATACACTTAGGAAGTTACTTTATAATCTACTCCGATACTTAACACCAATAAAGAACCATTTTCTCATTATTTGTCGCAGGCAGCGTGTGCGCTATGCGTGGGAGTGGGCAGCTACAGCGACCCCGCGGACATCCAGGGTCTGGCGCACTTCGTCGAACACATGGTCTTCATGGGCAGCGAGAAGTACCCCAAGGAGAATGAGTTCGACTCCTTTATCAAGGTAAGGTGGATGTTCCGCCTTGGTTGGGTAATTTTAGGTGCTGGGTAGAGGAGTCTCTTCGGAGGCGTGGGTTCAAATCCCACCGCGCCCACCACATGACTGCTTGACAGCAATTGATTTAATATACAAACTCATTAAACAAGAGTCATTTGATGTCTATTGGCTAATGTGTTGTAGGGACTGACTTGTTGATCCGGTGGGCCCTAGTCTTGCGGAATCTCTGATTCGATACTCCTGGACACACAAAAATGGGTGTACTGTAAAAAATACTCTTGGATGCAGTAAACTTGCAATCCATATAATTCGTACAGATTTATTCTATGGAACTCCCAATTAAATATCATAATGGGTAAGTATATTAGTGACAGCAAAATCGCTGCGTACGTCCATATTTGTGTAGTCAATTTCCACATTAAGCCATAACTTCCAGTTGAAACTACGATAAATATCTGGCCGTATTGTTTTGCAAGCGAACCGGGCAAACAAGCGTTGTTTGTGCAGTAAATTATATGTGATATATCCTGCAAACATTGGACACCAAAGTACACAATGATGGAAAGTAAACAGAAGCATTAATGGGAATTATTGATTTCCGGGGAACCGACGAAACAGGCATGTCCAAAATATCAGCTATAATGTGAACTTATAGTTCCAGAGAATCGATTTGAAAATCTTTCAATTCCCGAGTGACGGCTATTTTTTATCCGGAAAGAAGTTCCCGTGGGTGAAACCGCGTGGAACAGCTGGTTTGCCACCCAATCATTACTTAATTATCGGAGTACATGTTATCTAGTAAACTATGCATTTTCACCTGAAATTACTTGATTGAACCATTTATAAAATTCTAAAATTTCGTTCAGAAAAAAGGCGGTTCAGACAACGCGTCAACAGACTGCGAGGTGACGACGTTCTACTTCGAGATCCAAGAGAAGCACCTTCCTAAAGCCATGGACATGTTCAGCCAATTCTTCGTCAGCCCCCTCATGATGAAGGAGGCTATGCAGAGGGAACGGGAGGCTATTGAGTCAGGTCAGTTATTTATTGGGTACTTAGATGTTTATCCAGGTTCTAATTTTGACTAGGGACTGGGATTCATCTTCTAAGGAAAAATAGACCTTTGAAGGAACTTTAAATTGCTCGTTTAACGGTTCTCATTTTATTCCAGAACAGCAATTTTGTTAAGTAATTCAATTTTTTACTAAACATTTCTAGACATTGTGTTTCGAAATTTCTTCTCAGATTAATCCGTTTCAAAATAGCGACATTAGCAAATTAACATGAACAAAAACAAGGCATTGCTAAAGTGCTTTTAAAACATTGTAACTGAATACTTGATTTCAGTCATGGTTCTTAAATTAGCTAAAGTAAATTGACTGACGAGCAAGAATGTACAAAGAAGCCCGGTATAACCTGATACCTATCAACCACACGTAACTATTAGATAATCCGTAACTGTCGTCGCAGTCAGTCAAGTATTCACCCACAATAATGAGTCAATTATGACGTGTAGCTATATTTTCACGTCGCTACAACATTTCATGTTCCGCCTACCGAACAATGTAAATACTTTACTATTACGTATTATTAAACTACATTTTATAAGCATTAGCGTTGATTCTTGTTGTTTTTGTGTTGCTATGGTTTTGAAGATAATGGTTTATAGTTTATAGTAAATAACCTGACTGATGTATTACTTGTTCTAGGTTGAAGATTAAAGGTATATATCTATCGATTATAATATCGCTTAGGTTGCGAGCATATACAATCTAGCTTCTGCCAGCGGTTTCACCCGCGTTCCGTGGGAACTACTCGGCGCACCCGGATAATAAGTAGCCTAAAGCCTTCCTCGATATATGGGCTATCTAACACTGAAAGATTTTTTCAAATCGGACCAGTACAGTTCCTGAGATTAGCGCGTTCAAACAAACAAACAAACTCTTCAGCTTTATAATATTAGTACAGATGTAAAGAAAACCTCGTCTGACCCATGAGGGTATTATTCCTGACCCATATACGATTCCATGTATGTTAGCCATAAGTACCACTTGCATTTGGATTAAATTCTGTTTAAATTGCTTGCCTTAGACTTATTTTCTGACAAACAAAAACTGTTGGTTTACATTATGTAAAATCCTTTATCCGACTTAGCTATAATAATCCCCTTACAACTCTGATGAAATCCTCAATTAATTAACAAGTTAATCACTTATTTACGAGTGGTTTAACCCAACTATTCCGGATACCAATACTCCTAATTTCGTGTGCTTAATAGTTATCTATAATATAATATTGTAAATTGTTTGTAAATTTTTAAATTTGTTTGTAGGGGGTAATCTCTGGAAGTAATGAACCGATTTTAAAAATTATTTCACCATTCGAAAGCTACATTATCCACGAGTCACATAGGCTGTATTGTATCCGGGTACTGGCGGGAAAACGGCTAGTCGGGTATAAAGATTAACAATAACTAAGATAATCTCACGAAATTAAACCTTAGGTTTTTAATCAATTTTAAGAACGTTATTTTGATAACCATGCGTAGCTCCGATAGAAGTGCTATCCACTTCTAAGTTTATTTTCTTTCTAAGTGCACAGAGATCTTTTTCCTGCATCGGGAAATTACAAGCTAAAAATGTTATGGCGCTTATGAATTCCATGGTGTCGAGAGCCATAACTAAAACTATATTAGCGTAAGCTGTTTATAAAACATTTTATACGATTTCAATATTTTCTGCAATGTAAGGAATGTGATTTGCACTTGAATGGTTGCGCCGATAATGTTGAAAAGAAAACTTATAAGTTATTATAAATCTATAAGCTATTTGAAAGGTCATGTTCGACACGCGATTTCTTAACGTTTCGTTACGCACTAAACGTTCACGGGTTTACATTGTAATTTAATAATTCCTTTTATCATCTTCTTGCCCTTATCCCAATTTATTTGGGGTTTCGGCGCAGCATGTTTTCTTCTTCCATTCTCTTCTATTTGCCGTCATCTCACAAGTAACATTCTTCCTAGCTATATCGACTTTCCCGCAATCCATCCATCGTTTCTTTGGTCGTCCCCTTCCGCAATATCCATTAATTCCTTTTTGTTTTTTTTTTTTGTTAGTAGTTATTATTGTGGCCTGTTATTTCAGGTTGTAAAAGGCGATGTGTATTAGATATTGCCTCGAGTCGAATAGACTAAATTTCCTTTCAATACTTAAATTAATTAGCCTTGATTAGACAAGTAATCGAAAGGCTTTTCGCTGATAAGTAAGGCAGTAAGGCTTCATAAGACGTTCTTAACTAAAGGTACTTTTATACCTACAATTAAGAGCAATTAGTTAATTAATAATTCGTTGTATTGATTTAATTGTTCCTACTAACTGCGGAAATCAATATTCTGTCTATCTCTGGATTTGATTACTAGTGATAGAATTTTGACATTAGCCCCATACAAGTAATGTCAAATTTCTATCTCTAGTAAGCAAATCCAGAGTTAGATAGGTTATTGGGAACGGCCGTTAGTGTATAACGAACATACTATAGTTAGTGGGCTAGTGACTTGCACCATTTAACTATAACGTTAACCGAACCAAGAAAAACTGTCAAAGTTGTCGACCAATGGTCGACCATTTCATGACTGGTTATGGTTTGGTTATCGTTATAGTTAAACGGTGCAACTCACCGTTGGAGATCAGGGCGTCAAATGTTGATATGTACACTATAGGTACCGGTCTAGTTGTCGCTTAGCCGACTGCTCTACTGACTAGGTCGGGCCGAAATCGTTTTGTGGGTTTTAGAAACTTTCACAAAGCAGCCCGGACTTGGAAGTTGGTGATTGATTCACCCGTGCATGGGAGAGCACGTTAATGTCGGTCCTGCGCCCGATCTCTCTCCGGTCGTGTCGGATTGCCGTCCCATCGGGTTATGAGAGTGAGGGAATAGGGAGTACACTTGTGTCTGCGCAAGTACTTGTGCACTATGTCCTGCGCAGCTGGCTGATCTCTTTATATGAGAACAGCCGTCGTGGCCGACAATCGGCTAAGACGCCATCATATGTACCTTACCTACCTTAAGTTTTATTCAGCGTATTCGCCATTTATTTTGATAAAATAACTTTTGTTATAGTTCCCGCAACCTTTTATCCTCAAACAGGTCAGAATTAAATGAATTACGTGTTTGGTTGGTTTATAATTAACTTTAATGATAGTGTAGGTAGCTGTTTTAGACTTGGAAGCAATTTCTATTCTTGGATATTATTTAAGCTACTGCGGTTTGGACTTTGAATGCAATTAATGCTGTACAAATTATACTTTTTATAGACTTGAAAATAAAAATAGACTAAATAGATAGATTGATCAAAATATCGTACTAGTTTTAAAGGAACCTCGACAACATCCTACTGTCCCTTTTTATTTGGGGTATTCCTTTATTCATAACTAGCTTCCGCCAGCGGTTTCCCCCGCGTCCCGTGGGGACTACTTCGCGCACCCAGATAAAAAGTAGCCTATAGCCTCGATAAATGGCCTATTGAACACTGAAAGATTTTTTCTGACTGACTGAAAATCAGACCAGTAGTTCCTGAGATTAGCGCGTTCAACCAAACAAACAAACTCTTCAGTTTTATAATATTAGTATAGATATCTATTTTTAAAGGCGTATCATAATATTAAATAAACACATGCAAATTTCCCACACAACCTTTTCACACGTATCGTTAAATCCTTACTTCGACACTTATCAAAACAAATCCTGTTCTAGAATTTGCGATCGCGTCTCCATCGGACTCCAACCGCAAGGACCAGCTCCTCTCCAGCCTGTTCCCCGAAGGTCACCCAGCACGTACCTTCACGTGGGGCAACCTTCGCAGCTTGAAGGATGACATCAATGATGACGAGAAACTGCATCAGGCCGCCCATGCGTTCAGGAAGCGCCATTACAGCGCGCATAGGATGACTGTGGCTGTTCAGGTAAATTGCTATTGTTGCTTTATAAAGATCTGCTGCTACTCAGCTTTTTCCCCGAATGTCACGTTGGGCAACCTTCGTTGGATGAAGTCATTGATGATGATCTTATACCTTCTATTTCAATTTTCTCATACGATACTATTACCGCTAAAGCGATTACAATATATCGACATTATATGTAAATACCAGTTTCCACTCCCGGTTTCACTCGCGTGCTCAGGGAACTACTTTTAATCACACCCAGATAAAAAGTACCCCAAACTTTATTCTAGTTTAGGTGCTATATCATTGCCAAGTTTCATCGAAATCTCTTCAGTCGTTTTGGGTGAAAGAGTAACAAATATATACACATCCAAAGAATAAGACTCATTGTTAACTACCCTATCCTATTTGTCGCTAGGCGCGGATGGACCTGACCTCCTTAGAGAACTACGTAATAAACACATTCGGCCACATCGCGACGAACAAGTTGCCGTCTGAGGACTTCAGCCAGTTCATCTTCACGCCTGACACCGTCACTCCTGAGTTCAGGAGCATCTACTACGTCAAACCTGTGGGCGATACCACTGAGGTGAGTATTGCTTACTATCGAAAATAAAATGTCTTTTTTTGTAAACTATGTAACTTTTAATAGGTAGTTCTTGTAATTCAGAATCTGAATCAGGCAAAATATAAGTTAAATAATTTTTCTCATATTTGTGTTTGACAATTGTATTTGTTTGACTCGGCGATTTGGCCCCTACTGACCGGTTCCGAGCTTACGCATACAAAGATAAAATACATGTACAGTCGCGGTCATTAATGCACTAGCAACTTTCAAACCTTCGCAATTATGTAGTGTAATACATTGCCTGAACACAACAGATCCACCGGTTACACTAACACCTAAAATAGGAACGATGGCAAGTTGGTAGTGCATTAATGACCCCCGACCGTAAATATAAGTATGGCTAATCCGATTTCCTGAACTAAAATATCAGTAACCATACACCACTTTAAATTTAAGATTGCTTTTCAAATTCTGTTTTCGTTCTACAGGTACATTTAACTTGGTGCATGCGGTCACTTCTATCTGAATACGAATCCAAACCACATCAGTACATATCGTACCTGCTAGGACATGAGGGCAAAGGTAGTCTACTGTCGTACCTCAGGAAAAAGTAAGTAGTACTGATCATAGAATAACCTTAATTAGCAACATAAACATTAATAAAGATTGGTCTCACTTTAGCATAACAGAGTGACAATGTCGAGGACAGTGTCAATAATAGCATAGGAGACCCTGGGAGATTCTGTAGATGTTTTATATTCAGTTTGACATTGAACAATTTTTGATAGCTGCGGGAGAAGAAATGTTTATTACATTGGTCAGCTTTTATTTCCAGATTTGATTCTAGCTTTAAGGTTGGAAAGTCTTAAAAAGCAAATATTCTAATTTCAATCTCAATAGTAGTTAGCGCATTTTGCGCAAATGATTTAGCGCATTCAGCGCAAAAGTGATTGCGCAAACTTTCATTTTACTCACAAAATAATAATTTGAGTCTGCTTATTATTTTCGTTCATATATTTTTGTCATTCAGGGTTTGGGCTTTGGGCAT
This sequence comes from Heliothis virescens, assembly GCA_002382865.2. Taxonomy (NCBI): domain Eukaryota; kingdom Metazoa; phylum Arthropoda; class Insecta; order Lepidoptera; family Noctuidae; genus Heliothis; species Heliothis virescens. The sequence continues at coordinate 4,724,443 of NWSH02000085.1, forward strand.
ATACACGGGCAACTCGGAGAGCGGCATCGACTACACTTCAATGTACAGTCTGTTCTCCACGCAAGTTGTGCTCACCAAAGACGGACTGGATCATGTCGATGAGGTAAGTTACATCTTTGTTACATATAAGTTATTAAATGTCACTCTCACTCACTATACCATCTTAATTTAATAACATATATCAAGTTCTAGATAGCTATCTGAGAGAAAGTGCCATAGAAATGTTTTTAATTTTGACAACTTTTCTATGGCATAATCTGTCAGATATGTCTAGAGTCTAGAACTTTATCTGGAACCTGTAAGAGTGGCCCTCATTTTCGCAAAGAAAAAAAATCTGTTTTTCCTTGCGAGAATGCGAGAGAGAAAAATCATATTTTATAGCCTTTTGTTGTATTTGTAGTGTATATGTTACAGTTATAACCCGTTTTTAGATAGAACGCGTTTTCCCTAGTTAGAACTAGTTTTTACTAAATGCCTTTGTTACAACTAGAAATAACTAATATTCAAAATTATTAAATTTTCAGTTAAAACTAGTTTTAAAACTGTTCTCAGAGTTCATCATACCTTATTCTTAATCAATGTTCCATCATGCAGCAGGCATGATTTCTGTCACGGCTCCGGCGCTACGGGGCTCCGGCGGTCCCACGCGAGTTTATCGTCGCAGATAGGTTTAACGCTCACCACCGCAGCTTCGGCTTGCTGGCCGGCTGAGCCGGCCAGCCTCAGCCGCGGTGGCGAGTGTTACAACCACCTGCTCCTCAACTCGCGGCCCGCCTCGTCCCTCCGCGCCTACGCGATTTTGAAAAACACTCTAGGGGTAGGGCAGACAAGTCTACGTGGAGTCGGATTTACAGCGATTCGTAACAGAAATCATGCCTGCTGCATGATGGAACATTGATTAAGAATAAGGTGCGATGAACTCTGAGAACAGTTTTGACTGACTCGCTTAGCACAAACGCGTGTTGTCTATTAAGAACTAGTTTTAACTGAAATTAAATTTTGAGTATTAGTTATTTCTAGTTGTAACAAAGGCATTTAGTAAAAACTTTTTCTAACTAGGGAAAACGCGTTCTATCTAAAAACGGGTTATAACTGTAACATATATTTATAAAATATTTTAAATGTGTGTTTGCAGGTACTGGAGGCCATATTCTCCTACATAAATATGCTCAAACAGATCGGACCTTCGGAAAGAATATACGAGGAGATAAAGGTAAACTACATTAATTTTGTAAATAAACTTTATTTAAATACTAGCTTCCGCCAGCGGTTTCAGCCGCATCCCGTGGAAACTATTCCGCGCACCCGGATAAAACTATAGCCTTCCTCGATAAGTGGACTAACACTGAAAGAATTTTTCAAAACAAACTTTTCAGCTTTATGTTATGAATAATATAGATTTTGTATATTTAATATATTTATCTTCAACAGACAATAGAAGAGACAAGTTTCCGCTTTGAAGAGGAATCTCAGCCAGCGGAATACGTGGAAACATTATCAGAGAACATGCACTTCTACCCGCCGGAGCACTTCATCACTGGCGACCGACTTTACTACAAGTATAATCCTAAGGTAATGTGAATTACTAGCTGTTCCTCGCGGCCCCACCCGCGTTTCCGCAGCCGGATAAAAAGTAGCCTATGTCCTTTATCAGGCTCATTTTCGCTTTTTAATATTAATATGCATTCGCACAATTAGATATCATTATTAGTGGTTTATTTTCAGCCCTTTCGGGCTTAAATAGGTTAGCTGAAGTATTCAAAGGTCAATTAGCAGATCTCTTGTACACATACTCTATTGACCTCTAGATCTGATTATCTTGTTCTGCTGAATATAATACAATGCTTATGACCTCTAATTCTTGTCAAAATTAGCAGATACTGTTTTCGGTCAGGCAATTTTAGCATTTTTATTACAAACTTTAAAAGGCCAATTGATATTGTCACACATTGATATAATTAATGTCGGATCGTGTTCCATCGGGCTATGAGAGTGAGGGAATAGGGAGTGCATCAGTTTCTGCACAAAGGCCTGTGCATTATAATATGTCCTGCGCAGCTGGCTGATCTCCTTATAATCCTATGAGAACAGCCGCCGTGACCCAAAATCGACCTGGACGCCGATATGATTACATACTTCTCAAATTCGTAAAAATAACTTAAAATATGAAATATTAGTTCTTTTTTCTTTATACCTGAAATTCTTTGTTTTTATGTTCAGGGTATAACAGAACTATTGGACTGTATGCGCGCCGACACCGTGAACATTATGATCCTGTCGAACAAACACTCGACGCCTATCAACTACGACTCTAAGGAGCGGTGGTTCGGCACTGAGTACAAGAAAATGGGTGAGTGACTATATCTGACTACTAGCTTCTACTAGCGGTTTTACTCGCCTCTTGTGGGAACGACTTCGTGTACCTACCGACATAAAATATATCCTGTAGCCTTCTTCGATAAGTGGACTATCTAGCATTGACAGGATTTTTCAAATGGGGTCAGTAGTTCCTGAGGTTAGCGCGTCCAAGCAAACAAGCAAACGAACGCTTGTGTATCTAGACTCTAGACACATGTCAGTAAATATTTTTCTTTACTCCAAAATTTCAATTATCTATAATCGTATGACGATACTTCATGAAATCGCAAAATTTATCATAAATTACCCACTTAAAATGTATTTCTCCTTACAGCAATCCCAGAGAAATGGCTGCACCGTTGGTTGACGGTAACACCCTACAAACATTTCTACTTGCCCGAGAAGAACATATACATCACCACAGACTTCAGCCTGGTTCAGCCAGACCCGGTTTACGTGGAGACGGCTAAGGAGCTAGGCGTGGACTTGAAGAACAGCTCCGTAAAAGACATACATAAAAAAGTGGAGGCTAGCACTAAAAGCAGCAAGACTTTGAGCCACGGAGATCTTATTGCTACTGTTAATAATTTTAGGTATGTTTTAGAGTTTATTGTGCATTATCTTATACTAGCTTATGCCAGTTGTCGGTTTCATCCTCGTCCCGTGGGAACTACTCCGCGGATCCGGATAAAAAGCAGCCTATAGCCTTCCTCGAGAAATGGGCTATCTAACACTGAATGAATTTTTCAAAAGGGACCTGTATTCCCTGAGATTAGCGCGTTCAACCAAACAAACAAACTCTCCAGCTTTATAATATTAGTATAGATTTTTTGATAAAGTATCCCAATGTATTATGAATTTTACCATATTTATTGAGCGTGTAATCAAACGTTTGAACAATATTATTCTAGGTGATCGTGAAACTGCAGGATTTTGTCATTGATCGTATCTGAATCACAGTTAATATTTTTAAGAAAATATTGTTAGTATATAAAATAAATCCTTTGTAGTAAATGAATTGATCTTATTGATCTTAATTCTTCCTCAGACTGGACCAACCGAACCTCATTCGTAAGAACCGTCACATGGAGTTATGGTACAAGCCGGACTTCAAGTTCCGGTTCCCCACCGCTCTACTTTACTTCTACTTCATATCGCCGCTAAGCCTTAAATCACCTAGAGAGTGAGTAATAGTACCTTATCTAGCGCTAAAATTAATGCAGGCTGTTTGCGCATCTTAGCGCAATGTTGCGCAAAACTAAGTAACAAAAAAATAAAATATTTACTAACTTTAAGTCAATATTGTTTAAACTGTAAGTTAATTATTCGATTTTAATGTCATTTAAAAGGAAATGTGAAATAATAATTCAATGCTTTATTACAGTTCTTGTCTTCTGGACCTTTGGACGGATGTCTTACAACAAGGACTCAAGGTATGCTATGATCAGTTATTTAGTTGCGATTTTAACTTTAAAATTAGACGTGAGATTTAGTTTTAAGATAAGTTCCTGAGGTTCCATATAAAGTTCTAGATAACTACCTGACACAATTCCACAGAAAAATATTCCCAATTGATAACATTTATATGACATTATCAGTCTAGAACTTTATCTGGTCCCTCTATAACTGGCTCTCAGTCTTTTAACACAGTTGTATCTATTCCCAAAACTTTGCGCAAATTACCTACAATTTGCGCAAAAGTCTCGACACGTTACATTGGCTCTTTATTATACAATCTCAACATGTTACATTACTCGTTAATTATACACGTTGTGTAACAGGAAGAAGTGTACCCAGCGAACATGGCGGACCTGTCTCACTCGCTATACGTCGGCGACAAAGGACTCACCATGAAAGTCACTGGCTACAGTCAAAATTTACACGTGAGTACAACTACAGTTAAATTATTGATAATAGAGCTTGGAATCTTTTCTATATGTCTTATCCTTAATTTAACTGAAATTATTTTGCTGGTGTTGTCAGCATAACGTTACAAATTGTTTGCCATATATAAAGTTTGGACACTAGCAAGTTTAACTTCAACTTCTTTGCTTTGAGTATATATTCCTTCTATTTCACATCTATTAACACAATAAAGAGGAAGCATTTGTTTATGATCCTAAATTCTCCGAAGGTATGGACCGATTTTAATAATTCTTTCACTGTTGGAAAGCTATACTATCCCGGAGTATCACAGGCTATATTTAACCGTTCGTAGATCGCACGTGGTGCGAATGAAACCGCGGGAAAAGAGCAAGTATGAGAATATATTCGTCCAAAAACCTATAGTTTGACAAATTATTGTATTGTCGGCAGTTACTGGTGGAGCTAATAACCCGCGAGATGCGTTCGTCGACGCGCAACCTGACGGGCGCCATGTTCGCGGCCGTGCGCGAGGTGCGCGCGCGCACATACCACAACGTGCTCATCAAGCCGCACAAGCTCGCCAAGTTAGTCACCAACAAGCTTTATAATAGTACCAAGTATAGACGCCAGCACATCAACCTGCCGTTCAACCTACTCGTTCTGTCAAATTTCTTCAGTAGACTTTCAAATTTATCACAGTAGTAAGTTTATGTTCGATTGGTAAAATTTTACGGATTTGAGTAGGTTGACATGCTGTCGTCTGTACCATATCAATCGTTCGAATGGTGTTTACATAGATGAAAAATTTTAATTCGTAATACTACTATCTCTCCATCAATCAATTGATATAATTACAAATTAAGATCTTGCATTTGAAGAGATAGTGGATATTGACAAAAAAATATTTGAAAGTGTGAGAATTTCAGAACTATGTACGACAGCGGGTCAACCGACCCCAATCTATCAAATTTTACCAATTTGACATTAACCTACCACAGTTTGTAATCGATTGAACTTGCATGAAGAACCCTGAAAGCAGCGGGTGTTTAAAATAAATTCCCATCTAAATCTCTTTCTAGTACAATAAGACTTCATTATTCCACTCTGTTCTACAGGGATGTCCGTATGAACATCCTGCTGAACCCGTACGTGTCTCCGCGCGAGAAGGCGGGCATCGTGCACGACATCACGCTGGCCGAGCTCAAGGAGTACAGCGAACGACTGCTCAACAACATGTACTGTGAGGTCAGTGACTTTCATTCACCTATTCATTTACTAGTATCTACGACTATTTCTTGGCGTATTCGGGTAATCATTTCATAGTTAAGCTGAGTTTCTTATCGATTCATAAAAAAATGTTATCCTGTCTGTTGATATATTCTTTCTCTCTCTTGTTTCTTTATTATGTTCCATCTTACCTCTGTCTTTAAGAATAATATCCCACCTAATTTTTGCGCATCATATGCCTAGCCTTTTCGTAGGCCTAAGCTAAAGTCGAACCAGTGATGATGGATGTCGCTGAGAACCAGTTTTTAAGTGGCTAATTGTTGCGCAATCAAGATCAACTTACCGCAACACTTTGCGCAAATAAGCGCAATTTCCTGGTGGAATTTAAACTGGTTTCTGTTATCAGATCCTGATGCAAGGCAACCTGGCGTGGCACGACGCCATCAGGATATCGGAGAAGGTGCATTCTACCCTCAAATGGAAGGCCTTGACTGAAGAAGAGTTCCCTGATGTAAGATTTTTCCTACTTACTATTTTGGTAAACCTGTCTCCACGACTCTCATAATCGCTCTAGTTCTGTCAGAATTTTAATATGTTTAATATTCAAGCTCTTTTTATTTCTTTATTAGGTTTACCAACATATATCCGCACTGATTCTGATACAATGAAAAACACAAACTAAGCTAAATTGGCAAGTGCGGCATACAATTGAAGAAACAGATGAACACACCATGCACAAAAAATTTAATTAAACTAAAATTAATTCTTATTGACAAAATAACGCACTTCAACGTAATAACCTACTTCTCTCACTTCGCACACGTGCACATTAAATGCTTCGAGCTCAACCCTGAACCATTTTACTTGAACCTTAGGTGAAAGTCCACCAGCTGCCTCTAGGCGAGCGCAAGATCCGCGTGCTGAGCCTCAACGAGGCGTCCACCAACAGCATCATCACCAACTACTACCAGGGAGAGGCCACCAACGCCAAGGATACTGCCACGCTCGAAGTGCTCATGGTAAGTTCAAGGTTCTGGAATTTTCTAATTGATTGCGACTACGGAACTGTATTAAAAAGTTAGTGATTTGTATGATAGACGATCAATATTTTTTTCTCTTCCGAAATATTACTGTAGTGGCCAGTTTCATAAGTTCCAGATAAAACTATCTGACACATAGTGCCATAGAAATGTTTTAAAATTTTCCCATTTTTCTATGGCTGCTGTCTCTGTCAGATAGCTATCTAGAACTTTATCTAGAACCTATAAACCTGGCGGTAGAAGTCGTTGGCGAAAATAAAACCGTATCGNGAAGAATTGAAACGCTACCTGCGCCTAGAATGGAACGCGATTACTGCTGAAGACTGTAAAAATCTTGTTAGCTCTTTACCAAAAAGAATTTCTGCTGTAATTAAGGCAAAGGGTGGACCCACAAAATATTAATTTTCAATTAATAAATGGTAAAATAAACCATTAAAAAACGTTTTGTTTTATTTCTATTTGATACTCCTCATAAAACTGAAAGATGTCATGGGTGCTCAATACTTATGGCCAAGGCTGTAGTTAAGACATCGACTTGTAGCACGATGTCTTAGTAGGCAAAAAATATTTCTGCAGTTCGAGACACTTTGAAGTCGATAATAAGTATTTTTTACGCTTTAAAGACACCGCGTATTAATTCACTTTGCTAAACTTTGCGAGTCTAATGCTATATTAGCTGACCTATGGGCAAATTTAATTTCCGAAAAATCTAGTATGCAACACCCTAGACTCGTCACATCACTTCGAACGTAATGTACTATTGCCAATAGCTGTGAAGGAATGTCAACCATATCTCTTAAGCAATAAGGTATAATATTGTCGTTAGCTGCTGATGGAGGAGCCGGTGTTCGACTCGCTCCGCACGAAGGAGCAGCTGGGCTACAGCGTGTTCAGCATGATGCGCTACACCTTCGGCGTGCTCGGCTTCTCCGTCACCGTCAACACGCAGGTCGACAAGTTCAGGTGAGTACGGAGAAGAGATGTTGTATGGAAACTAGTTGTTTGTCTATTGCAATAATATTATTCATCATCTGCCTAGCCTTTTCCCAACTATGTTGGGGTCGGCTTCCAGTCTAACCGGATGCCAGCTGAACACAGGTTTTACATTGGAGCGAACTGCTGTCTGACCTCCCAACCAGTTACCGGCCAACTGGCACCCTAGGTAAGAACTGGTTGTCAGACTTTCTGGCTTCACACTACCCGTAACGACTGCCAAGATGTTCAAATGACAGCCGGGACCCACTGTTTATCGCCTTCCGAAACACGGAAGAACTCGTAATGACAAAGATGGTCACCCATCCACGGACCGACCACGCCAAGCGTTGCTTAACCTTATGATCGATCGATCCGCGCGGCTTTGACTTAGCCACGAGCTCTTCAATCATATTATTGCAATAATTAAAGCAATAATATTATTGTAAAGGTGAAAATTTGTATGTTAAGTGTGTATGTTTATTAGCGAAAAGTAGTTTCATTAGGAAGCAGGTGAAACCACTGGACGAAACTAGTACGAAATCTACGGACATCATCTCTCATTTGCCTAACCTATTTCTAACTATGTTGGGGTGGGCTTTCAGTCTAATCGGATGCACTGACATCAGTGTTTTACATGGAACGACTGCCTAACCGACCTCCTCAACCCAGTAACCCGGACAAGACTTGTTGACAGACAGATATTCACAGAACTAAGTTTAAAACCAATGCTTTATTTTTATTGCTAAACAAGTTTTTCGTACACACACGGGCTGATTCACTAGACTACCTCGTAAAGATTTCTTCCTAGTTAAAAATAACATCAGTATTATTACCATCACTTGTTTCCCTACAGCGTGTCGTACGTGGACGCGCGAGTGGAGGCGTTCCTCAAGAAGTTCTCGCGCGACATCCGCCGCCTCACGGAGAAGGCGCTGCAGGCCACCAAGCACTCCCTCGTGCAGCTCAAGCACACCACCGACTACGAACTTAAAGAGGAGGTCAGTAAAAATCCTCAGATCAATAGAAAAACACTATATTTTCTTTAATCTTAGCAAAAGTTTTTTGGTCTGGTGGGCATTTCCTGTTGACTTCCAAAAATTAAAGAACTGAAACTTCTCGAATCGTTTTGCGTATCTCGTTGTTACCCCGGGCTCTAAGATGTTTCAGATCGTCGACCCAGTAGTCGTTTGCATAAGCGACATGATGCGCGTTCGAAGTCGCGGGCAGAAGCTAGTATTAAATAAGTCTAAAAAAGCGTCAATAGATCTTCTTCAAAGAGTGGTTCATATGGAGAAAAACTGTGAATAAGGTCCCTGGATACTTACTGATTGTAGTTTCAAATAAGGAGCATGCGCTTAGATATGCGCCACTTAGACAAGAATTTCCAATTATGATTTTTGATTTCAGGTTGAAAGGAATTGGCGCGAGATTGTGAGCAGGGAATACATGTTCCACAGATTGTTCTTGGAGGTAAGATTGAAGTACAAGATACGTCATGAATAGTTACAGATAAATATTTCTGTGTAAAACTGACCATCATGTGGGTAATGAACCAACTAGCTGAGGCTTAATACATTCTACACGTTATTTTCAGGCTGCGGCAATAGAGAAGATCAAACTTTCCGATGTTAAGAGCTGGGTGGAGAACCACTTCCCCACTGGGAACAAGTCCAAGTTCAGGAAATTGTCTGTGCAGGTATGTCCGCTTTATGGCTTTCATATTAGAAAATGCCTCTCTCATTCAGAGTATTTTACGAACCGAACCGAACCGACAGCACATCAAGTTATCACAATCTGTCAAATTTCTACTATAGATTTTCAACCTTATCACAATATAGGTAGGTTAATGTTTGACTGGTAAAATTTGACAGATTCGGGTACCGTGATCTGCTGTTGTCTGTACATTTGTTCTTTAATACAATATTTTTGTGGGATAATTACAACAAAACCAATGCTTTCAACAATAAATGACGAAAGGGCGCACGAAGTTAGCGGAAAATCAACATAACAGATCTGTAACAAAACTTTACCTCCACAGATAATGGGCCACAAATCAAGCAAAGCCAACGAGACCGTGGAAACTCAGCCTAAACACTACGAGCTGACGTACTTGGACGCGAGCGAGCCCATCGGTGACACCAACGAGAATAACGCAGACTTCATCCGCGACATCGACTCCTTCAAACTCGAACTGCCCTTCATTAACGTGCCCAAAGTCGAACTGGGACAATGCTGAGACCCCAAACCCCGGTTGAAGAGAGCCTACACTATTTAAATCTAACCCCCTGATTGGCTAACTCATCAACCAATCGTGACAGATTTAAAATTTCAAGGCGCTCAAAACCGGGTGTAAAAGGATTTACTTCGAATTAAGAATGTGACGGGTATTGACTGGCGTATCATCTGTAAAGATGGTCAATCCCTTTTCGTAACAAAAGACGATAGAAAAAAAACGCACCTCATTGGACGAGCGGAGACGTCGCGTCACACAGCTTAACTCCGATTGGCCCGTTTACGCAGTGCTGGTGTTACGACCTGGCGTCTATACTTACGCCATCATTAGATTCATACATTGTATTGACACAACCGCTCGACGTATATCGATATTTTAGACTTAATTCTTTAATTAATTAATAAATCTCGTTAATTCCGTCCGATATCCTCAATTTTCTATTTTTTTCTTCATGCTGCGTTCTATCCTTTTAGAAAAATTCCACTTTTTTATTTTTTTGCTTTGTGTAACTGACCTCTACTATCTTATATTATCATATATTTATCGGTTCATACAGGGACGTTTACATGACAAAATAAATTAAATGATATGCGTCCAGTGGTTGATTTTAGAGAGTAACATGTCAAGTACGGTTTCTCTCCTTATTTTGACTCGACTAGCTTAAAATAATTAATCACATAATTGTGATTGTACAGGCTAAATGTAATTACAATTTAGATATATGAAATTATAAACCCATTACAATCTTAAATAAACAGTCTTCTATAATTATTCTCGATTTTAACTCTAATAGAAATATCGATATTTTATTTGTCATTCTCGACTTGTTACATCTCTACCAAAGCCTTGTACAGTATAATAATTTATAGTTTAAATCGTCTACTACTATTTACGTAGTTAATTATGTATTGCTTAAATCGAAAAGTGTATTTAAGGCATTAGGTATTATTACCTGTATTGTATATAAAAAAAAAATAGATACGTAATAGTGACACTACTATTGAAAATATATATTTTATCGATAGTATATATTTGTATAACATTAGATAAATTATATCTATTTAGCCACGGAAATAGACTATCCATTATTTGGAAATGACTCATGATTTCAAAATCCGCATTTTTTTTAAATAACTAGCTTCTGCCCGCGACTTCGTACGCGGACCATGTCGCTTATGCCAGCGACAATGGGTCGTCAAAATCAAAGATCTGGAACGTCTGATGTCGAATTTTAGGAGTCCGGGGAAAAAACTGGTTGCGCGAGACCATTCGAGACGTTTCATCTCTCATTTTTGTAAGTCAAACAACTTTTACTAAAATGTCACTTTTACTAAAATGTAACTTTTACTAAAAGAATCATTCAAATCCGTTCAGTAGTTCTGAACTACTGGACGGATTAGCGTGTACAAACAAACAAACCAACACTTCAATAACGAATTACTTCC
>NWSH02000085.1:4752676-4786584 GCA_002382865.2 Heliothis virescens
TAAAAACAATAATATATATTACACACTTGCAATAAGCAATTGAGCTATTTTATAAATATCGTCACATTATATTAGAAAAAATTACTTACGCATAAGCCGGTTTTATTCGATATTTGAGATTATATTAAGACCATCCGAATATAGGGTCACAATATTTGACTTGGTTTCAATACTAATATAAGCCTGCATAATGAATACAAAAGAATACAATTGCAACAAGATAACACAAACGCTCGTTACTGTGTTCATCAACAACAGCGAATACCGGAATAATTTATAAGTGACTAGAAAAGTTGTTAAAATATGAGGATAGATTTAAAGTGAACTTATCATAATCTACCCTCATATTTTAATAACGACGCGACGCTAAGATTACAAATTAAGAAGGTCGTAAGTACCACTAATATTGCTATGCAATTGTTTTTTGAAACTGGTACTCCACTTATGCTTACTACTGTACTTGCAGACGCCACCAGGGCCCGTATTTTTAAATTTTTACCAATCGAACATTAACCTACAACTAGTGTGATAAGGTTGAAAGTCTATTGAAGAAATTTGGCAGATTGAGGTAGGTTGATATGCTGACGTCTGTACCAACTAATGTAAGATTTTGTATATGCTGATACAGTCAGCCATATCATTTGTCTAGCGATCAAGTGACCTCGCTGTATCTATTAGTCTGTGTATTATAAGTCATGCTGACAATTATCATTATTATCTCAATTACTGAGAATGAACTCCACATTAGCAGTTCCGTCAATTTCCATTCTAATATAACTCTTTTTCTCACAATGCACACTTTGCAGTCTGCTTAATTTAATGTTCCTTTAAATACCACAATTTCGGGCTACTTAATACCCGTAAAGATCAGTAAATTTTCACACCGTATATCCGCCGCCACCGTCTCCGATGTAGCTCTGCGTGATAACTCGATAGGTGGCGTTGACGTCGAGCGGCAAGTAGCGCGGCACCTCGCAGTCGATGCAGCGGATTGTCGCCGACACACGAGACCCTATCGGCTGTGACGCGTTGTACACGTTGCGCATACCTGCATGAAAATGGAGAAAATATGAAATTCCTCAAGTCATGCTGACATGGCATGGTCATGGTCGTTTGCATTTCGTTGACTACAGGGACAGAAGTCCACACATTCTGACTCCTGCGGCCTGGAGACTTGTGAGTAACTCCGATAAACTGTAATGTAATGCTTATCATTGACTAATCCCAAATTGTAAACGGTGGCAAACGTGTGATATGACAGCGGATACATAGATTAAATACTCAAAAGGAAAACAACGACTTAAACAGAAAATAATGCTCAAACATACATGTGCAGTAAATGCAACAACATACCGCCGATCTGCAGCATTTGTCTGCTACCAAAGGTTCCAGTCCAGTTCGCTCCGACGGAGAACTCGAGCGCCTCCAGCAGATACTGTCCCTTCAGGTCGTACACCTGCACGTAGTTCTCGAACGGCATCGCCATCAGCAGAGCCTCTGTTGTCACGTCTATGGGACAGAGCAGTTCTTATAGAAGTTAGGATGCGGCATGGTAGATCGGTATTATATGAGAATGGACTGCACACCGTCAATGTATAATTTGTAATCCCTCAGTATGGCCTCAGCGTTCGCGGAGTATCGTTGCTTCGAACAACGGGGCTGCAGAGGTAGAGGAATAGAGTCGTCGGTGGCATGGACCAAGACTTACTTCCTGAGCTGATCGGCGTTCGCAGTGCACCGGCGTTGATCATGCACACGTTCGCATCATTCCATGCCGTACCTTTTGCCCGAGGGATCATCTGCAATGCAATAGTTGAACTACTGGCATCTCGAATCTATTCTACACAACTTATAAGTTTATTAGTATTTTCGTGTGTCTCACCTCCTCCAGGAAACCATCGCAAGCCCAGCTACCGAGAGTGCACTCCTGGTAGTAGCACAAAGCGTTGCTGAGCGTGACTCGCGACGTGCCGAGCACCTCTTTACCAATAGCGTCCACCTCCTGCCGCCATGGCTCCATCAGCTCCATAATCCTCGGATCTGCACGACTTAAGAACTTTATACAACCTGCCCATTTTTCGGCATCCTTTTAGGAACTGCCAGGACTCGAATACCTTGTGCCCGATTAGTGAGTTACTTTCGAGGCACTACGACTTTGACGTTACCTTGAACTATGGAAGTGCCCAAGAAGACGGGCTCTCCCACCCAGCGCTCCACGACGCCCTGGTCGTTGATGAAGAACTTGATGTTGCCCAGGTAGCGCGTGTAGCATGACGCTTGCACTATCGGAATCTGTTTTTTAAGCAAAAATACTCCTTAACACTGTTGTCGTAGAATGTATGGTCCCAAGATATAGTGGCGTGGACATTCCTATACCATTTTAATTATTTTAAAGTAGGAGGTACCGTATGTCCGTTAGCCTGTGTGACGACAGTGGGGTACTCGCCGAGTGCGGTATCTCCGTTGGGCGTCTCTCCGTTGTACAGCAGCGTGTGCGAGTGACCGCCCACTATGATGTCCACGGTGGGAGACACGTGCTGAGCTAATTCTCTGTAAAAAATAATTTAATGTTTTATTCTATATTTAAGAGCAGCGAGGGGCATAGTAGATGCATACTATTACTTCTAGCTGAAGTTTTCATCTGTATCATATGGTACCCACATATCACTGGCGTATCCAATGTGGGACAGCACTATAATGATATCGATACCCATGTCAGTGAGTATCTCCGCCTCGCGGTTCACGGCTTCCAGCTCGTCTTCCATTATCACTCGCCCGATCGGCGCCGAGAACTGAAACGATGATGAACACATTCTTATTTCTTACATCAATAAACATCCAAATCTTCAAATATCACCTATCTACCTTATTTACCCAGGTGACGCATATCTACGGAAAATGCGAGTGGACTCAAGAGCTTGAATGAAAAATAAAAGGTATACCTGTCTGAGTAGCACGCCAATGATGCCGATCTTGCGTCCGCGGCGCTCGACGACGACGTGGTTCTTGATGTAAGGCGTCATGGTGGGCTCCAGACTGGTGTTGACGTTGGCGCCCAGCATGGGCGCGTTGAGCCGCTCCAGGTACGGCACCAGCCCCTCCACGCCGTGGTCGAACTCGTGGTTACCCAGCACCTGCCGGCACCAAGCGCTGGCTTAGTCAGGAACCTTACACTCGAAGCTCACCAGGAAGCTGTTATGCGACTCACGTGAGCGTCATGCGGCAACATGTTCATGAAGTGCTGGCTGACGTTCCAGCGCAGGAAGTTGTACCAGATGGTGCCCTGGAAGGTGTCGCCGCCGTTGAGCAGCAAGGAGTCGGGCTCCGCCTCCAGCACCTGCTGCACCGCGGTGTACAGGCGCGCGTAGCCCCCGATACATGGCTCGCTCTGCGCGCTGCACACCGTGCCTTGCGGACTCACCTCGTCAAAACTGGTAGACACGAAATAAATAATAAGTAATACTTAGGGCAGCAAAAAAAATTTAGAAATGTAATTGAGGAAAAAGATATATCGTTTAGCATAAACAAAAAAATCGAGAAGATACAACAATGGCAATAAAAAACCACTACAGTAAAAAATAACCTCCTTACATTCACACATATTTATAAAACGAGACATGATGGTAGTTTAGTAAAGTGTAGATAGAAAGAATACATTAGCACGGTGCATGAGAGTCCAGTTCAACTTGCGTCAGGTAGATTACCTGACGCTCTGGTATTCTGCTGCATGGGGATCCAGCAGGGATTGCCGGCTTTTCTTCAAGTTCAATGTTGTTTACCGGTGGAAGCGAATACATCATGAATATCTCTGCTTTTTTCCAAGTCTGATAATGATTAAAAAAGTACTCACTGGGCGTGAAAGTCATTGTAATGCACAACATTAAGTTCAAAAAGGCCGCTGTCCTGCGCGAGCGCAGCGCTCGCCAGCAGCGTCACGATCCACACCACTCGCTCCATGTTGGTAAAGCACAGCACTCCGCGTTCCGAACGTCCCTTATCATAGAAAGGGCGATAAAAATAACTTTCTTGGTCGGTTAAATTTAGGTAGGTATATATTTGAATCGTACCACTGAGATATTTTTATATAAACATGTATGTACCTGCCAAATACACATAGAAATTAATTATCGTATGTTTTTTCTGCGCTCTCCAACTAATCTTGATTGAAAACCATGATTTTCATTATTTTAGGTGTCTGCAGAAAGATAATTATGCTAGGTATCTTTACATACGGATATAATGAAAATGAATATAAGATAGGTACTTCATATAGTGAACAGAATGTCTTACAAGACATCCAGTCTTACTAGGGGGTATCGGGTCGACCAGGAAACGGACGCCAAACCCCAACGTACGAGTAGTTGGGAAGAAGGCTAGACAGATGATAACACTGAATGAACAGAACTTTTAACATAAGAACCGATTAGACCAAAGCCAAAAAGCAGTATAAAATGTATCTTGCGTGTTACTGCACTTACCTAGTTGCACTGTATGCGCTGATTGAGTACTTAGATCTCACTTCAAACGATAGTGGCCTTGTTAGCACAACAGCTATTAATTTATGCAGTAATGTCGTCTTATCCGATAGTGAGAGATAGAAACAAACTTATAGAGATACATATCACGTTATCCAGAAAAGCCATTGCCTACCTACTATTCATTACAAAAACTTGGACTTTGTGTGAGAGGTCTTTAATTTAAATCTTCTGATATATAAAAAAGAATTTGTTATTCGTTATCTTCTTCTTCTTCTATACATATTAAAATCGTATAAAAGTCCTGACTCATCAACGCAGAGCCCAAACTCGTGAACCTATAAAACTGAAATTTTGCACAGAGGTTCATCTAAAGACTCTCACGCGAGATAAGAAAGTATTTCCCGAAATTCCCACGAGAACGGAAAAAACGGGTTTTTAAGTATTACGCGGAAACTAGTTCTCACTAAACTCGAGGGCTTATTTTGGTTTTCAAATGTTTGTAGAGTGCGAAGGAGGGTTTGCCAGGAAATTTCAAAACGATTATTTATAATTAGGTACCTTTCGTTATGACGTCAAGTTCGTTGTTTGAGAAGCAGTATACTTAGTAGGTGTCGTGCCTACAGTCTACCCTAAATCACAATAATTTGATTTTTATCTTGCATGATAAATAAACTGCTTAATGAGTAATCAAGGACAAAGTTTATTGTATTTCATGTATCCTTTGTTTTACGTAAGGTTTAATGCAAAAACCTAAAGCATTATTAACTAGAGGCATAATGATGTAAGGTCCCAAACTAGATTTACTTCAGGGCCCTTAGAACTTCGCCATCTTTCTCTGCGTGGTCGTGGGACTCATAGATAAAGCCATTGATATTATCTATACTTCTATACTAATATTATAAAGAGGAAAACTTTGTTTGTTTGTTTGGTTGTAACGAATAGGCTCAAAAACTACTGGACCGATTTTAAAAATTCTTTCACCATTCGAAAGCTACATTATCCACGAGTGACATAGGCTATATTTTATCCGGGTACGTTTAAAACGGCTAGTCTATAGATATACATATAGATAAGATTCTTTATAAAAGTCTTTCGCTTCGTAAACTAGTCAGTGATAAAATGATCAATTGAGAACGCGACGTCTCTCACTAAATGAAGCCCAAATACGTTTAACATAGCTAGAATGCTGTCTTTCTCAAGTTCAAATAAGTGGGATGAGATTAAGTTATATTTTTGTTTTATCAAATGTTTGATGAGCGTAGCTAAAGGCGATCTTAGGCACAGCGCAGACCAAGAGGAGCACATCGAAGAGGATTTTCATAAGACACTAGAAAAAAAACTTTAATGTTATTGAAATAAAGTGCATGTATGCATGACCTGACAAGAATGCTCGCGCGTCCTCAAGCATACGCGGGAAGCCCCGCGCGGTTGTCTGCGCTGGGCCTTCCATACTTAGCATTTCCAATTCAAATGTTTGTTTAAATAATATAAACTTGATTTAGGTATTAATTTGCCTTTTATCATAGCTCAAAGTTTATCATAAATACTGCTAATACCTAATAGCTATGCAAATAATAATACTCTTGATTGGTGCTAAGCGCGTGGATTGATAGTGATTATGATAAACATACGCGCAATATTTCTGGTACTTACAATAGCTGATTGTAATTATCAATTAATCTAATTAGCGGACCTGCTTAGTCTTTGAACGTCACGCTAGTGGCCTATATAATCCACAAATTATTTGTTTGATACTAGCTAATATAAGGGTCAAAATTGTCTAAATAGGCACTTTCTAGGTCTTTCATAATTTTCGAAAAATAAATTAATTAAGGAGTGGTGTCGATAAAATTAGTGAACATCGGATTAATAATTTTTAAATTCATAAATAAGAAATAAAACCCAAAACTTATTTTTTAAACATTTATTCAACTAAACTCTAAGTTGACATTTAAAAATTTCGTGCTTTCATACAAATATTAGGTACTGCTAATACTTAACATACTTACAAAAGAAGTGAATAGAGTAACATACAATTAAATGCAATATTAATTATACAAGCATAGAAAGAAAGAGATACACCACTAAGAATGTCAGAATCGATAAAAACCATTAACTTTAAAGAGGCGTGTATCAGTATTATCAATAATCGAATGTTTGTTCATTATTGATTGTTGCGTCTACGCAAATGTTAGATTGGTATCAAGATAATTAGGAATTTGCTACATTGCTACGATAACGTTTAAAGTTATCAACGAATAAGGTAAATTATAACACTGCAACGTAAAGTCCCTAAGGCCAGTTTCACAGGTTTCAGATAAAGTTGTAGATAACTATCTGACAGATCATGCAATAGAAAAGTAATCAAAATCACCCTTTCACCTGAGTCGGATTTTTCCGACAAAAGAATCCGTGCTTATTCCGCCTGAGTCGGATTTATCCGACACAAAACCATGTGTATTTTATTTCGACTTCTGAACGTATTACGATGTTTTGGCCTAAAATACATTTTTTTTTGAATGTTCAATTCAATGTGCCGGGCGCTGGGAGCACGCCAATTGATTAAAAGTCGGGCGGTTAAAAGGTTAAAAACATTTCTATGGCACTATCTGGCACATAGCTATCTAAAACTTTATCTGACACCTGTGAAACTGGCCGTTATTTTAACAACATATATAACATTTACGTAGGAGCAAGCCTACTTTACAATAAATAGCATAATACTTACAAGTGAGATAATATTACAACTATAGAGTAGCGACAACGAGATACAAAAGCTTCTAATTATTTGATACAAAGGCACTTTTTAATAAACTAATTGTTAGTATATTCTTTAGAACTCGTCTACTAACATAGAAGTCATAGGTTTTACCTGCAACTGTGCTTATTAACGGCCGTTCCCAATAACCTATCAAACTTTGGATTTGCTTACCAGAGATAGGAATTTGACATTACTTGTATGGGGCTAATGTCAAAATTCTATCACTAGTAAGCAAATCCAGAAATAGACAGAGTATTGATTTCCGCAGTTAATGTATGTGTCTTACTGACGTAAATATAATCAACAAGAGATAGAAAACAATGTTAATTTTGCTGAATATTTAAGTGTGCAAAATTTAAATGTGGTCAATTTGTCAGATTAATAGCGACAATTCAATAAGATAAAGATTTTATATTTAAAAAAATCCCTCCTTCAAAAGGCTTTCAATTCTCGTATTGCTGAACTTATTATTTACGACAGTAAGTGCAAGTTTCACTGGTTCCAGATAATATTGTAAATAGCTATCAGTCAAATAGCTATCTAGAACTTTATCAGGCACTTGTGAAACTGACCGTAAGTCATAAAAGTCAAAAAAAAATTATTTCAAGTAGACCTATTACAGGTTCTTTTGAAAAGTCAAGCTAGTTGCACAGTTCCAAGGAGTTGGTCTCATGGAGAAGAACCGGCAAGAAACTCCATGGACACTCTTTTAAAATAACTAGGTATCTTCATCATACATCATACATTTGAAGATCATAAAACATTTGTGTTTCTTTGAAATCAGATGACATACAAGAATTTATCCTCACTTTATGTACGGAGAGCGATTGGCACAATGGATACAACATTCATAAATAACATTACCATTGGCTTACATTGTCGCTGAATAAATACAATACAGTTATATTACTTTAAAATAATTCTTAATCCAAGTAATATTTCCTACATTAACATTTAATTAAACATTTGGAATATTTTATTTCATACTTCGCTTGGAGATCCATTTCTCGTCTCAAGTATCCTTTAGAAAAATCCCAAGTTCATTAAAACATTATAAATAAAGAAATATGCAAAACCGATGACGTATTATTTGTTGATAAGATCGGCTTAATTTCAACGAAATCGCATTAGAAACACGTTGATAGCAGTTTGATTTATATGGAGAGATTACTAACACGACCTATGCATACATCGAGGTGATAAGCCTGGTACATACTTAGATATGTAAATGTTGATACATATATATTGGAGTTTATTTATTCAAATATTAAATAAAACAATATGATAACATGTATCACGTAAAATGAATGTATTCTGTACCTCACAGACGCAGGCATATCAAGCTACTAAAATCAGTGATCCCAATCAGCTCTGAACCTTATTTTCAGAGATAAAGTTGAAAATCTATTAAAGAAAGACACAATGTAGTAGCTTGATGCGCATGTACCCAATTATATGAATATATACCCTATTTTCAAATTTGATGATACAGCTTTAAGTAAAAGCGGTTTTTGAATTATGAAACAGAGTAGAAATTTTGGATTCAGAAACCGCCGATTTTTTTTGTTGTCTGTTTTTTACTTTTAACAAAGTCGGGATTCACATATTTGCTGTAATATTCATAAGTAATTCGAAAAACATAGTATCTTTACATCATGTAATTTAGTAAGTTACTAGAAAAATACTAACATTTGTGTAAATAAAATTAACATTAATAAACATAAAGTACAACGCTATAATAACAATGAATTATCACAATTAAATTAAAACACAACTCTATCACATTCTACTAAACATTTGATTAGGCAAGTTGCATCGATAAAAATCGATATATCGATATTCTTTTTCGGTAATTTGTAGTAAAAAAGTGTCCTATTGCCTTCGGTTTTAAGTACTACTTATTTGGAGTTCATTGTCCAATTTTTGCAATGGTGAAGTAATTAGATGGAATTTTATCGATTTCACTTTATCGATTAGTTGAAAACTTATCGATAAAAATCTGAGTCTGGTCATCCTTGGTCGTTGACCGCTTGGTATAGGAACTTGATCAATATAAAGATCGGTGGAAAATCAGGTGGCTTAGTGGCGAACAACTTTGTAATAATACCTGTCAATTTAGTACATACAAAATTATCGATGTTTACCTAACCACCAACCGATTCCAATCGTGTGACAATAGCCATATCCATTTAAGTTATTTGCTGAGGTTTAATCAATCGTGGACTTGGCTGAAATTATTCAATGGAACAGCTATTAAATCTCAGAATATAGACACCGGCAACTTCATCTTTTTGGCCAAACAATTGTAATTTCACAGTATTAGTACCGTTTATTTGGTTTTTTAACAAAAAAATATAATCTCAAAACTAAAAAGTGTGTTCACGTACCGCGACGTCACATCTTAGGAGTACGGCGTGCGAGGGTTCACGTTTATCATCTCCGTTGTGCTGAAAAGGAATGTAAAATCAATCTTATTGCAATAGATATAAAATTCAAAGTGGTCTATTTAATTATTCTATTGTTATGTCAATGAGTTATTTACAGGTACAATATGTTTAAGGACTGATGTATCAATATAAACGAATGAAATTATTTTGTCAAGATAAATATAATCTCAATAATATCTAACTATCATATTTTTTCACAATACTTTTTATTTTATTGAGATATCGACTAAAAACAACGACGTATGTTACTATATTAGCATATACAAAAATAATGATGTTTAGGTGATAGGAAATGAAAGGAATCTAGATAAGTAAATAAAACGGCGAACTACATTTCAGCAAAGTTACATACACTTTAGTTTGTTCGGAAGTGCCCATCATAGCAACCTCTTCAGAGTACTGTCGCCATATAGAACTATAACAATTTTATTTTGTTTAAATGTAATTTGATTATGTTATATTGCTGTGCTTAGTTATGAGCGCATGGAATTTATCGATATGTTTCTTTCACAGCACTATGTTATAAATATGAATGCATAGACACAACGTGTCCTTTATTTTTTCTATTAAAACATATGGATTCCTAATTTGAGCTCAATTGAATATAATAACTAGACATCGGATTATATGCACTATTAAAATGCCAAAATATGCATGCAAATATGCTCTAAAAA
This sequence comes from Heliothis virescens, assembly GCA_002382865.2. Classification (NCBI taxonomy): domain Eukaryota; kingdom Metazoa; phylum Arthropoda; class Insecta; order Lepidoptera; family Noctuidae; genus Heliothis; species Heliothis virescens. Next base: position 4,763,037 of record NWSH02000085.1, read on the forward strand.
AGGGCAAAATATGCACTAAATATGCACAATCAAAAACCATTCATTATTATGTATTATAATATAATTAACGTTTATTTATTATAATTTTTGTGACAATATACAATAATATATTTTTCCAAGTTTTCTACAGCAAACTTGTGACGCTTGTCGCTTAATATTAATTTATAGGCCGAAAATGACCTTTCGACATCAACTGACGTTACCGGACAGAATTTGAAATTTGGCGCCATTTCTGCAGAGACCTCCTCAGGCAGAGATTGTCCGGTGCCGTTGATAAATGAGTTAATTTTCTTAATTTCCTCAAGATCAGGGTTTTTACACAAAACTGCATCTAATTTGCCACGAACCTTTTGCGATATTGAACTCGGAAGGGTGTTACTCTGTTCAATCATTGTTTCTAATATTTCTAAGGACTTGCACAAAGGAAGATTTTTAGTTTCTAGTTTCTCAATTGCATCGGGTATATTGCTGAAATGTGTGGCCGTGACGAGTTGTCGACGGCGTAATACACGCCTAACAGGTACAACTACTGAAATAAGCACCGTCAGTGAAAAAATACCATTATATGCAATAACGCTATAAAAATAGCATTATATGCATTTGCATATGCAAAAATGCAAATGCATATAATCCGATGTCTAATGATAACTCTACAATTTTAGTTCAAAATTCAGTTTTCAAAGGGACTTTAAGAAAACGTCAAATTATGGCGATATGGCCATCGTTTTGTACCTCTATAAAAAAAGTCGGAATATTTTTTGTGCTCTATTTTACAAAGATGGCAAAAAATAATAGTTACCAAATTATACCTACCATACAATTTTACTATCTGGCAACATTGCCAAGCCATCCTATACTACATCAAAATCTTATAGAAAGAAAGAAATGCAACAAAAATGTTAAAACAAAGACTTACGAGGACATCGGCCCTTGCGTCGACGGCTGCCGTTGATCGTAGTAGGATTGGGGCAAGGGAAGGGATGTATGTCTGATGGCATGCAAGTTTATCGACTATGTTAGCAACTATATCTAGGAATAGAGAACTTTACATACACAAATGTTTGTAAACAGACGCAAGAACATTTTAAACTATGTAATATTATAATGATTAATATTCCATTATTCAATGAAAACCTCCTCTTTTTTTGGAAGTCGGGTAATTTTTTTTTATGTTTCTCTCTATTCCTATCTATTTTGACGTGTTAGTGGGCACATGCAAAGCATCTTATATTGATAAACAGGATTTATTTTTTTAAGTATATTGACTTTTATTATAAAGGTCACAGCTCATGTAAACAGACTCTGTTCCCACCCGGCTTAAGTCAAAAAGAATGTAAATGAATATCAACAACAGGCTTTAAGTATTTAAACGGCAACATGTCAGTGGTAAGGTAGCTAACAGGGTGATATCGGAATCATTTATGTGAGCTGTGACCCTTAAATGACTGCATATTGGTTTAAGCTTACTAGAGATAAGAATTTGGTATTACTTGTATGTAGCTAATTTCAAAATTCTAGCAAACAGATAGATAGATTACTGGGAACAGTCGTTAATGTCTGTCAAACTTTAGCTTCTATTTAGGGCAACTGCACAATTTTTCAGTCGATGTGTACATTAACCCTTTAACCGCCCAGCTTTTTATCAGTTTGCGTGCTCCCAGCGCCCGGCACGTGGAATATAACATTAAAAAAAAAAAAATTTTAGGCTTAAACATCGTAATACGTTCAGAAATTGAAATAAAAAACACAGGGATTTTTGTCGGATAAATCCGACTCTGGCGGAATAAGCCCGAATTCGTTTGTCGGATAAATCCGACTCAGGCGGTGAAAAGGTTAAGAATATAATAGAAGTTTCTTTACTGTTAACTATTAGGACAACAACATTATAGGAAAGTACGAACAAAAATGGATGAATACAATATGCGGTCTTATCGCTATAAAGCAATTTTTTTCACGCAATATTTAGATGGAATTAAACTGTAAAAGAATCAATAAGGGGTAGTTTTCATACCTCTTAGAGCACTTGACGTGTATGACGAGTAACANACTAGACATCGGATTATATGCACTATTAAAATGCCAAAATATGCATGCAAATATGCTCTAAAAAAGGGCAAAATATGCACTAAATATGCACAATCAAAAACCATTCATTATTATGTATTATAATATAATTAACGTTTATTTATTATAATTTTTGTGACAATATACAATAATATATTTTTCCAAGTTTTCTACAGCAAACTTGTGACGCTTGTCGCTTAATATTAATTTATAGGCCGAAAATGACCTTTCGACATCAACTGACGTTACCGGACAGAATTTGAAATTTGGCGCCATTTCTGCAGAGACCTCCTCAGGCAGAGATTGTCCGGTGCCGTTGATAAATGAGTTAATTTTCTTAATTTCCTCAAGATCAGGGTTTTTACACAAAACTGCATCTAATTTGCCACGAACCTTTTGCGATATTGAACTCGGAAGGGTGTTACTCTGTTCAATCATTGTTTCTAATATTTCTAAGGACTTGCACAAAGGAAGATTTTTAGTTTCTAGTTTCTCAATTGCATCGGGTATATTGCTGAAATGTGTGGCCGTGACGAGTTGTCGACGGCGTAATACACGCCTAACAGGTACAACTACTGAAATAAGCACCGTCAGTGAAAAAATACCATTATATGCAATAACGCTATAAAAATAGCATTATATGCATTTGCATATGCAAAAATGCAAATGCATATAATCCGATGTCTAATGATAACTCTACAATTTTAGTTCAAAATTCAGTTTTCAAAGGGACTTTAAGAAAACGTCAAATTATGGCGATATGGCCATCGTTTTGTACCTCTATAAAAAAAGTCGGAATATTTTTTGTGCTCTATTTTACAAAGATGGCAAAAAATAATAGTTACCAAATTATACCTACCATACAATTTTACTATCTGGCAACATTGCCAAGCCATCCTATACTACATCAAAATCTTATAGAAAGAAAGAAATGCAACAAAAATGTTAAAACAAAGACTTACGAGGACATCGGCCCTTGCGTCGACGGCTGCCGTTGATCGTAGTAGGATTGGGGCAAGGGAAGGGATGTATGTCTGATGGCATGCAAGTTTATCGACTATGTTAGCAACTATATCTAGGAATAGAGAACTTTACATACACAAATGTTTGTAAACAGACGCAAGAACATTTTAAACTATGTAATATTATAATGATTAATATTCCATTATTCAATGAAAACCTCCTCTTTTTTTGGAAGTCGGGTAATTTTTTTTTATGTTTCTCTCTATTCCTATCTATTTTGACGTGTTAGTGGGCACATGCAAAGCATCTTATATTGATAAACAGGATTTATTTTTTTAAGTATATTGACTTTTATTATAAAGGTCACAGCTCATGTAAACAGACTCTGTTCCCACCCGGCTTAAGTCAAAAAGAATGTAAATGAATATCAACAACAGGCTTTAAGTATTTAAACGGCAACATGTCAGTGGTAAGGTAGCTAACAGGGTGATATCGGAATCATTTATGTGAGCTGTGACCCTTAAATGACTGCATATTGGTTTAAGCTTACTAGAGATAAGAATTTGGTATTACTTGTATGTAGCTAATTTCAAAATTCTAGCAAACAGATAGATAGATTACTGGGAACAGTCGTTAATGTCTGTCAAACTTTAGCTTCTATTTAGGGCAACTGCACAATTTTTCAGTCGATGTGTACATTAACCCTTTAACCGCCCAGCTTTTTATCAGTTTGCGTGCTCCCAGCGCCCGGCACGTGGAATATAACATTAAAAAAAAAAAAATTTTAGGCTTAAACATCGTAATACGTTCAGAAATTGAAATAAAAAACACAGGGATTTTTGTCGGATAAATCCGACTCTGGCGGAATAAGCCCGAATTCGTTTGTCGGATAAATCCGACTCAGGCGGTGAAAAGGTTAAGAATATAATAGAAGTTTCTTTACTGTTAACTATTAGGACAACAACATTATAGGAAAGTACGAACAAAAATGGATGAATACAATATGCGGTCTTATCGCTATAAAGCAATTTTTTTCACGCAATATTTAGATGGAATTAAACTGTAAAAGAATCAATAAGGGGTAGTTTTCATACCTCTTAGAGCACTTGACGTGTATGACGAGTAACACAATGCCTAGCAACAGGCAGAGCGTGCCGACCACTACGTAGGCCACTCCAAGGAACGGGTTCTTGCCGCCGAGCAACGATGTAGTCGAGATAATGAACGATTTTGTGCCGTCGAAGTCTGTCACCGGGTAGTCTGAGAAACATTTATTTAGTTAGAAACTGGAATATTCTTCTTACACAAAAGTGGCGACGACATAAGTAACAGTTATCGCTATTTTATTTCACGAAAGCGGGTGTTCATAGTAAATTATACTTTTGTGCGTAAATAAAGCGCCTCGGTCGCTACTGAGCGATCTTAATCAAACAACGACAATTTAGGTAAACATTTACACACCCAACTATGTCTCACCTGTTCTTGTGATATAAAACATCTATAGTTCAGAATTTGGACTACACTTTGTGGATCTCTTGGTTTTTTTTATTGTTAAACAGCCGTTTACCTGCGATTTTACGCTAACGAAACCTACTTTCCACACCCGGACAAAATATAGCCTATGTTACTCGTGGGTAGTCTAGCTCGCCAACAGGGAAAGACATTTTCAAATCGGATCAGTAGTTTCAAAGCCTTCAGGGTACAAACAAAAAATATTCCCTCTTTATTATGTTAGTGTAGATAGTATAGATTATTGCTAGTAATAAAGTGAAAGCTCCCTATTGAATAAAGGACTTATATTCCTTCATACTTACTGTAGTCAACAGTGAGGACATATGGTCCCTTCAGCAGTCCGTTCATGAAGCCCTCCTTGGTGTGGTCGACGCGGCGGTACAGCTTGCGGAAGGTCGGCAGCGCGGCCGTGCGCATCCATACTATCAGGTCTTCGTTCTGAAATCAATAAACCAATTGTAGTAACGTAGGAACTTATTCCTGCACCCGGATAAAAAGTAGCCTATACTTATGTTATACTAACGTAATAATTTTTATAACTTTTGTATCTTCACAATGCAGCAAAGAAATGCGTGAACCTGTTTGCTTGCATAACTTTTTGTGCCTTCAGTTGTTGAGAGTATCTCGGTCTCGGAAGGCACGTTAAATTGGTGGGTCTCGGCTGATTTTTGAAAATATTTGGCATTTGTTATGTGTAGTCAGAAGCCAGAAAGTGTGACAGCCAGTCCTAGCCAGAGGGTATCGGGTTGCAAGGGTAACGGGTTAAGTGACGTGGTCAAATAAGCAATCACTACATTTTAAGCTGAAGAGTAGGAGCCAACCTCGACATAGGGTAAAGATTTACGTAAGATAATATTAATGAAACCTGCTCCATAGTTATTACTGTTCCTTATATCAGGGACCAGTATAATTACCTGGAAGCCGTTGTTGTCAGTGTCATTGAGGTCCAATTCCCACACGTTGAGTCGCCAGTTCACCGGCTTCGTGAAGTTCGCGAATGCTGGAATGTAATAAGTTAATTTTAAGTTCTGAGGAATTCGCTACATAGCTATAAATTCACAGGATAACATAAACGAAAACAGGATAAAAAGAATTGTTTTACATAATATGTAGATGAAATAGTTAATAGGTAAGGATAAAGGAGATGAAAGATAAATTATCCTGTAAAAACATTGGTGATTGTATACAGAAGCAAAGCACTTTATATATATAGTTTAAAAATAATAATCAGATCAATGGGGCAGTCTTCAGTCGCAGTACAAACTGCAGAATCTTCTGTGTTTGAACTTACCAACTCGCAGGTCACCAGGTGGGTTCCTGAACTTGATTTCCTTGTCGGAGGCCCAAGCGATGCCCGTGCGCAGTACCGGCACATTCTTGTTCACTTCCTGAGACCGCACCGTCAGAGTATCTGAGGAAGTAGAAGCAAATCTGAAATGTGTCTTTCAATGGGTGAAATATTGAGCCATGACAGCGATCCTTCCAATGCAAGCATCTACACATTATTGAACTTCGTATTATTTATCTATATATTTTGTTTACTTGTTTAAACTTCAGACTCCTAAACTACTGAACTCATTTAAAAAACATTTTGGGACATGGCTGACACTGCAGGAAACAGCAAGTATATTACTAAGTCAAGTCATGTGGATTCATTCAACACAGCAATTTTGCAACAAATATCTTTTGTTATTTAGTGAAAATCTCATCATACCATTGAACAAAGAGTTGGCTATAGCTCCACAGGGTGCCACAGGCTTGGACTTGCCGTCTTCAAGAGCATAAGCAAATGGTTCACAATCAGATGACGGAGTCAGTGACAGGCGGCCTAGCAGCTGACTGTCATCCCTACAAACGAAATAACAAAAATAAAGTATAAAACACATTTAGATTGACTAGAGATAAGTGATATCTTTGATGACATAATTATACAATATCATTAACTATTATACTTCAGGTTGTGAAGGTGTTGAGTATGAATGTAGATAAAAATAGACAAGAGAAACCAAAGAAATTATGGTTGGATTGTGTGAAAGATGCTGTGACTGCAAAGTGCATTGTGAGATGACATCAGAAAGGTAGGTATTGAAAAAGCTATGCTGCACTGAACCCAAGTAATAAATTGAGATGGGGCAATTAATGATGATTAATTACATCAGAAAGTTACCTAGACTTAACATATCGGCGATGATTCTGGTAGTAGTTGCTGAGTCCATAGTAGAAGTAGACATCGTTCTTGAAGTCCTCAGTCAGGTTGAAGGAGAGGCGGCAGACGCATGGCTCCATGGAGGTGCGCTTGATATAGTCCGCACATGTTATGTTCTCACCGTCTTTCAAACAGTTTGTGTAGTCTATCACATGTTCTTTGACCTAAAAAATGTGTTTAAACATTAACAGCCGGTTTCACAGGTACCAGATAGAGTTCTAGATAACTATCTGACAAATCATGCCATAGAAAAGTAATCAAAATTAAGAACATTTCTATTTTATGCAAATAAATAAATCTATTCTATTCTATTCTATGGCATCATTTGTCAGAATAGCTATTTAGAACTTTATCTGTAACCTGCGACACTTGCTGTTAAAATTCTTCCTTGCCTGTTTATGAATCCAGTTTCAAAGTTTCATTTCAGTGTAATTGATATCATATCAACAGTAAAAAAGTTATCAACTACAACTATTGAACATTTAACAAAACATGAAAGCTTATCATTGTTATACCAAAGTCATTAGTAGTATCTAGCTTCTAATGTCACAAACTATACTATTGATAAATCTATTAGCAGATGAGTAATGTGTTCATTAATTTGACAAAAATCCGTACCTCATCTGAGAAGTAGAGCAGGCCAATACCGACGGGTATAAATGCGATGCCGATCACGAAAAACGTTGGTAAGACTGTCCCAGCAGTCAGGATCGGCTGCCAGGCAGGCAAACGCTGCTGTTTGAACGCAGACTCTACAATAAAAACACTTATTTAAGCCAATCGATAACACAAGGCCATTTTATAGGTGTGCCAAACTAAAACTTACCAGCAGGACGCCTGGATTTAACGTTTTGATCGGATGTTTCGCTGGACGTAGCCATTGTGTCCGATTTCAAGCTTTTTGTAAATAATCCTCAAACTAAAATTAAGAATTACGAACACATCACAATCACAAATCGCTGTACTTTATGTGGTATTGCTGTATCTAATTTGATAATTTCCCCACGAAATTTTCCTGCAAATGGCTTTTCAAATAAAAAAATATACGAAATTGAATAAACTGGTTTTATACTTTTCTTGAAAATACTATTTTATACTATACTAAATGAAATCTTTACATGGAGTTGGCTGTGAGTTTGAAAATGCGGAAAGTGGTCACTTCAGAATTTTATAAATTTACCACAAGCTTGGGGTGATTAAAATTTCGAGGTAATGGTAACATCTAGCATTAAATGTCACATTGAAAATGTCAAATTAGTGTTGCCAAGATTTCAAAAAAATACTCTACTAATCTAGTAAATATATTTTACAGGACAAGTCGTTAAAAATAATTGCGCAATTTTCTATATTATCTCCACACGGTTATTCGTAGTACGTAATATTGTGCAATTTTATTGATCGTCTAGGAAACAGAATATATAAAAAACACCATCGGATTTGGCCACCGCGACTTTTTGGTGTTACAGCTGACCTACTGAATTTAGTAATTAAACGCCTAATTAGCTTCCAAGCGATTCGGACATATTTATAATACGTTGTTAAGCCTCCTGCCTGTTTTCGGGAGTTTCACCCGCATCCCGGGGGAACTACTTCTCGTACCCCGTATATCACTTCAACAGTAAAGAATTTTTCAAATCGAACCAGTACTTTCGAAGCCTTTAGGGTACAAACGAACAAACAATGATTCCTCTTTGATATAAAGGTATAAATTAATTATAAATTCCAACGCTCGTCGCGACTAATCATGCATAATAGAATTTGTGCAAATACCTGCCTAGAAACCGTTTTAGGTGTAGGTTGCGGACGTGCGCAGGGAACATGATTAAGTATATTGACACAAAAAATGGCCAGTACTGGCCAAGTAAAACCAGGCGTGTTTAGTTTAATTCAAGCTTATCGCTACTGTTATCAATGGCAGGGCGAGTAAAAAAAAACAGTTTCAAAATGTAAATTGTGATGTATTTATAGACAATAAAATTGAGTTACATTACACTATACTCTTATAGGCACAACACATTGGTAACAAAATGGTTCTTTGGCCGTAAGTATTGGGATAAACCTCGTCCATCTTTCCTGATAGCAGCTTAGTACAAAATGAATGTAATGTTGTACATATTTCCCATATAAAATAAGTTCCTTAACCAAAAACTAAATTACTGGCACCCATAAACATTTTCGTGATGAACAAATATTTTATACCAGGTAAACAAACCGTAAAGCAGTAATTAATATGTTAAGCAGTTACATGCACACTTATAATGGCTGCTGATACTTCTTTAACCGTTTGATACTTTATTTCCCAAATATAAAGGCCAATTACCCAGATTCCAGATAAAGTTCTAGATATCAATCTAACAGATATCATTGAAAAATAGTCAACAATAAAAACATTTCTAACGCATATCTGTCAGATCTGGAACTTTATCTGGAAAATCGGAAATTGGCCGTGTGTATGAAAATAAAATGTTTTATATTTCTATGATATAAGGTTATACAGTAAAAAAGGTAGAAACAGTTGTAAACTAGCTATACCTACCTACTTATATAAAACCTTTTCAAAAATTTCTGAGGTAGTGGTACAGTCTATGTTCCTTTGTGTCATTTCTTATGTTAACCGACTTATGTACAGACGACAGCAGGTCAACGTTTACCAATCTGTCAAATTTTACCAGTCAAACATTAACCTACCCACTATTGTGATAAGGTTGAAAATCGATTGCAGAAATTTGACAGATTGTGGTAACTTGATGTGCTGTTGTCTGTACTTAATTATGTTTTTTATTATGGAGGATTAAACAGAAAAAGTAGTTACTTAAAGATTTTTATACACAACAGCAATATAGGTAGTTTTCAGTTTCAGTATTCAGTCAAGATTCCCGATAGTATTGACCGACAAAATTGGACGGTAACCACACCATTCTGTCAAAGACTAAAGATACACACAGAATAATCAACATAATTAATTTAATATAAATAAATAATAAACTGAATGAAGCCAATTATTTTCGGCTTCATGCATTTTATTCGAGTTTCACTTTTTGCCACATTATTATGTGTCTCAAACGATCATTGTCGTGCCAGCACCAAATTATCAGATTTTGTAGTCATTGTTGACTCTTAGCCTTAGTTCAGACATGCGGGTACCGCGCGGTAATGTCTGAACGATTACTTAATAACTCGTACAAATAAGACCCGCGCGATTTCAGAATCGCATGGAAATCGCGCGGTTCCCGCCGTGTCTGAACGGGCGCTTAGACAAAACGAATTTCTAATAATCAGCAATATTTATACTTTTTTTCATACATGTAAAGTCTGCTCAAATGAGACAGTAATACTCGGTTGTTTTCCATAATTTTAATGGATTTACTTATTTTGATTAGCCTCGAAAATTGTGACCTCTAGACTCTTCAATCTCCCTTTACTTATCATATACAAAATATTTTTTGAAAAAGATTAGAAAAATGGTTTTCTTAAGAAGGGTCCAACCGAAAAAAATATTTACAATAGTGAAACAAAAACCTAAGTATGTACAGACGCCAGCAAGTCGACCTATCCGAATCTGTCATTTTGCCCAACGAACATTAACCTTCCACTAAAGTGATAAGCTTGAAAATCTATTGAAGATATATTACAGATGAGGTAGGTTGACGTGCTGGCGTGTGTACCTAACAAGTGAAGAATCAACACAACTCTAATACAGTTAGTTCTACTCAACCTCTCTTGGTCTGTGGTTCTACCCCCAATTTAGACAAAACGGTAATTTCTTTGGTTCCCATAGCGAGATCAAGTGTGCACTTCCATGATTCTTAATAAAAAATAATTATAACAGTATTCAAGAAATATGTAAAACTTTTGTTAAACTTCATAGTTCTCAATTTGTAATGTTTGTACTGTACGCTAATTAGAGACTCACGTTTAATTCTTAGAACTTACTTATTATCAAGTGAAACAGCACTGAGCCCGATAAAGTTACGCGAACAGCAACAAATACCTGAATAATGCAAACGTTTAAAAACTCAAGCGTCCTACAATGTACTAAAAAAGTCTTATACTTATATACCTGTTAATAAATAAATAAAAAATAGTACAGTAAACAATTAGTATTTATTTCGAGCTCTATTTTAATAAATGCAATAATTAAAGAATCTGTGGCACTACGACATTTATTAAGTAAAAACTCCGTTCAAAATGCGTTTTCCATTTTAAACAAGGTTAAAAAGCAGACGTGAATTAATCGCACAAATACTGGCGTATCTATACTTCGTAATGTAAATAACATTGATTTAAGTGACCAATTTTCTATGGTTGCGTTTTAACCTCGTTAGACGCATTAAAACTTTTTCCTTTATAAGTTACAAGCTTCCGCCAGCGGTTTTACCTGTCTAGAAAAAATATAATAATTTTCCATCTTTGTTTCTACAAAAGCTAAGCATGTTTTTCTTCACTTTGTGTTTTACACAAAAAAATAAATAACTTTCCTTAAAAATTACTATGTACGATTTTGTGAAACCGTTATCAACACAATCATATTGATTTCACATGCATTACATGCTTATGAAATGAATCATTTCAATCGGTATGTCTGGACACAGACGACCGCAATATCTATTATGGCTACTACACACATCGCCGTCCCGCCGGGTTTTAGGCCGAGCGGCATTTAAAGTAAAATTTGAGAATTTATTTCACCATTTCTTCTTCCCAGCTAAAACACATAGGAACTGGTGAAGGGTGGGCGTTCTAGGGGCTGTCTTTTGTAAACTTGACCTTCAAAAAATGCTGATTTTCAACCTACTTTGAATAAATGACTTTCTATCTTTTTTTCTGAGGGCCGGCAGTAAAATAACTTACGGTATAGCCGGTGCGGTATGCGGACACAGTGTATAGCAGCCTTTATATGATGCCAAAGCCACGTACATCATATCACTTATACCTACGATTCGATATCTCGTGGAACCGTCATCGTTATTTTTTTAGAGCCAAAACGCCCATTAATGTAACAACTTTAATTGTCCTGTGCCGGAATCGGCCCCTTGTACGCGGACCGAAGACAATTCCTACAACGTTCCCATTTTCTTAGAACCAAAAGAGATATCGCTATGACAAGAATTATTACGCCTATAGATAATAGGGCGATGCCTGCGTCACGTCTCGACTTATTTACAACCTCTTGACGGGAACTGAGTACAAACAACCGCTTTCCATCATAGCGGGATGCTGGGTACGCTGTAAGAAACACAATGGAAATTTAGACACATGTATAACTCGATTTCTACTGAAACAAAATGCGTTAACTAGATTTCTACCAAAACACGGTAGAAACGAGAACACCTACGTGTTGATGGCAACACTATATTAAAAATTTTGCAATATTTATACCAGGTTAGTAAAGAAATAAATCTGTTTAAATACCATATTCAACCCGTAGGTTATAGGAGCCAGGGGCGAGACCATTTGCGAAATTGTCGTCTGCAACATTCACACGCCAAGTGGGTTTACGTTTTAAGTCTGTCTTCATCCAAATAATAAAATGTTCGTTCTGAAAATGAATGCTTGATATTACTACCCGCACACGACGCACACTCGTATATTTGTATAGAACGAGTATTTGCGTAGTTGTAGAAACGTATGCTACTGACATACCTGAAATCCGTTATTCTCCGGATGTACCCTATCCAGCTGAGTCACATTCCTTGGCCAGTTTATTGGTTTCGAAAACTGTTTAAATGCTGAAAAGAATGACAATTAAATCCAACTTTTAGTTTAGTTATAATTTCTCAGTTTCTGTTAGAAAATAACTTGGGGGATTTTATGGGGGTCTACCAGAACCAGCAAAATTTTAAAAGTGTCTAAGAGAAGGTTTGGGTACCTCTGAGGTCGTCCCAATATGAGATGGAGGGAAGTAGCCAGGTGTCAGAGCGACGTCCAAGGTAGAAGTGGAGTAGAAAGATCAAGGAAGCTGATCCCATCACCATGTGTGATACATAGCAGAAAATAGAGAGAGATAAAGGAAATTATTGAGTCGCGAATTAAAATAGATAATTGGTGGATAGTGATATACTTGACATAATATTGGGGCATAGAGAGAATACCAACCTTCTTCGAGGTTTCCTTCAGGGTTATGAAACGGCTCCTTTTCATCATCAGATATCAAGCCAGTGTTGATCGTTGGCACATATTCGCTGTTTACTTGTAAACTGAACGTATCTGTAACAAAAACGGTAACTGAAGAGCTATCAACAATAATAAAGCGTTTAATACAGCGACTGTTTACTGGAAGTGCAGTATTGCATAGATAAAGACTTTGTCACCTCCGTACTGCTGCTGAGCATATGAGAAAATGTTAATAACACCCAAGAACTAATAACCATAAAACTTTAGTTAACAGTGAAATGTGGGTTATTTTAGTAAAATAGCTCCAAAACTCAAGAGTGACTAACGTGAGAGGTATTATATTAATTCAGGCAATAGAACAATTAGACCACCAGCTGGTTTCCTAGTAGAGAGAATTAAAAGTTCAATGCTATTGTAGCTAAAAGTTGCCCATGAATCATTGTGCCAGACGTCCATTTAGATAGAAGGATATAACGCGCTATAAAATCTAAAATAGTTGGTGACTCAGTATAGTCACAGGATCTATAAAAACTGAAAACACTTCATACGCGTTTTACTGAAATATAGAGTGGACCTATAGCCTGAATCTCAGGTATGCATGTACGTTCGTGACTCCTTCACTCAAAAAATACTGGACGGATTTTGATGAAACTTGGCAGTAATATAGCTTCTTCTTCTTCTTGGCGAGTCGATGGCAATCAGTCTCAAATTCTTGAGGCCCAGTAACTAGTTTGCCACGCGCACAGCATTATCAGTGGCGGCATGTAGGTCTTTTACTGTGCACGAGTAAGGGCACATTGGGCAGCACAGAAGCTAGCTAATATAGCTTATACATATCATAAGGTTGCTTTTCATCCGGGTATGCGAAGTAGTTCCCTCGGGAAGCGGGTGAAATCGCGTGCGGGAGCTAGTAACTAATAGGCACGTCGTCATTTCAATTTAGACAACCTATACTATACTCTTGTGAATTATGATTAGACCGACAGTTGTAGCTTATTCACTCAATCAGGCTACGAAAGATACCATTGGTATTTTACCCCATAACTGGAAATAATACAGTTGTGCTATCGTACCGTTGAACATAAAGTCGGCAAGGGCTCCACACGGAGCTATGGGCTTCTTCTGACCGTCAGGGGTTTGCACATAGGAATAATTGCCACAGCTAGCTGCAGGGGTTGGTGAAAGATGCCCTGACAACTGCTGGTCGTCCCTGGAAACAAAGATTCTTCATCATCATCACCTAGGAGTCCTTTGTTCAGGAGGTTGCCTGCATTGATTCTCAAAAGGGCCTGTTGTTAGTGCTTCAAGCGTCTACCCGGTTACTTTTTAACCGACTTCCCAAAGAGGAGGTTCTCAATTAGTCTTTGTATACGAGTACTACATAACGGCTGACTATTACATGTTCTTTTTATAGAGATAGATAAACTTATTATTTTTTGATTTTAATAGGTCCTCGTACTTAGTATGCAGGTAGGTAGGCGGTAGGTTCAAATTCTGGGTAAAACCACGGGAAATAACTATACAAACGTATTGTCCTTCACAAAATAAAAATACTTTGATTCGAATTCTGATAAATCATCATATTATGGATACAGGACAAAACTTATTATATATGTCACGGTAAATGTGAATATTGCGGTAATTATGTATAATTACCGGGAACTATGCATAATTACCTGTGCTCGTGGTAAAGGTGATAAAAACTTTCAAATTAATCACATTTACCGGCAATTATATAAAATTACCGCACCCCTTTGGTAGATGTAGTCAATAATGAAATCAAACATCGGAATCTAAAATAAAAACAGTTTAAATGAAATCAATACAAATTCAAATGTCCTAAGTATTGTGTTAAATAATGCGTATTATTCCGAAAGTTTATTTATGGTGAAAAAAGTCCTAAAATATTAGCTAAAGTTAGGTTTTAATGACAGAAACGAATTGCTGTAAATTCGACTCCACGTAGTCTTGTCTGCCCTACCCCTAGGGTGTGATTAAAACATCCTGCTGCAAAAAATTACAAGTTCAGAATCAACTTAAATTTAGGACTTTTATTGAAAACGGTTTTATGTCTTACGTCTATTATTGAATGTTATATTTATGACAAACGGATTTAGGACATATTGGGTCTTACTATAAAAACCACCTAGATTTCAATCCTTAACGAGAGTATTCTCTCAACATTTACCACGGTCGGGCGGGAGTTTTATATAATTACCGGTAATTGTGAATAATTAACTACATTTACCATGTGCGTTGGTAATTATCTATAATTACCGGTAATTATAGATAATTACCGATTGCTTATATTTACCGTAACATATACACATTCGAGAGGAAAGATTTGATTTTTTGTTTGTTTGCCTTGTATAGAACTCCAAAGCTACAGAACCAATTGGAATAAATATTTCACTGTTAGATAGCTATCGGTACTATCCCTAGGCGACATAGGCTATACTTAAACCAGGTACGGGAAAAACAAGTGTGAAACTGGGGGATTTAGCTGCTGGTAACATATATTTGCACAATAGTAACATGAATTTTATTATGTACCAGAAATAATGGCTTTTTAATACCTATAATGAAACAGGGATAAACATTTTGGAAAATACGAACCGATAAGATTAGCTGCATTCAATAATAATTAATGACTAGAGCGGTTTCATTTGAAACGAGAAAAACATAAACTGAGTTTTAATAAATACTTATTACTAGCTGCAAAGTAATAACAATTAATAAACTTAAGAATTAACTAGACAAAATGTTGGAAGATAATCTATACTAATATTATAAAGCTGAAGAGTTTGTTTGTTTGAACGCACTAATCTCAGGAGCTACTGGTCCGATTAGAATTTCAGTGTTAGATAGCCCATTTATCGAGGAAGGCTTATATTTTTATCCGGCTGTGTGCCCTAGTTCCCACGGGAAAGCGGGTGAAACCGCTGGCGGAAGCTAATAAAGCCTATTCTTCTCCACATTAGCAGGTACCTACTAGAACGCTTTCTATACAAAACCAATATTCAATTCTTTCTATATATAATAATATTTTCCTGCAGAGGTGCATCGCGAGGGGACCACTGCCCATACCCAGACAAAATATAGCCTATGTCACTCTGAGATAGTCTAGCTTGCTAATAGTGAAAGATTTTTTCAAATTGGTTCAGAAGTTTGGAAGGCTTTACTTTTTATTTTTTTCTCTTTATTCAATTAGTATAGATAACGTTTTTTGAGTGGCATTTGTTCCTTGTACATAGCTGATATTGCATTGGTAGCTACCTACTTTCCTTTTACACAATTCTACCAAGCAGTCACAAAAGAGCCCATAAAATTATTAATTTGGTCTCACAATTTTCCTTATTACTGGTTTTGAATAATAATATACTGTATTCATTGAAAATAGTAAGGTACTTGTACAAGTGTTCTTAGTCACAGAGTGACGAATTATTTATTTGTATATCATTTTATGAGGCTAAGCAAACAAGGCTGTACTTTGACAAATTGATAGTTCTCGACTTCCAAGAAGGGTATGCTATTCGTGCGTATAATAATGGCATCTTAGCGGACTGTCGTCAATCTATAATCTATACTAATATATTATATTTAAAGCTGAAGAGTTTGTTTGTTTGAACGCGCTAATCTCAGGAACTACTGGTCCGATTTGAAAAATTATTTCAGTGTTAGATAGCCCATTTATCGAGGAAGGCTATAGGCAGTGGCGGCGCTAGGCGTCGGCGACCGCCGACAGCCTCGCGCCTGAGGGGGCCTCACAGAAATACTAGTTACCTATTTATTTTCGTTTCGCCAATCATGTTTAATCCTCGAAGCGATAAAAATTTTCGCGCTCGCTTCGTTCGCGCATTAATATTACATGTTACCTGTGTTTTTAGGGTTCCGTACCCAAAGGGTAAAACGGGACCCTATTACTAAGACTTCGTTGTCTGTCTGTCTGTCGGTCTGTATGTCTGTCTGTCTGTCTCCACGTTGTATCTCATTAACCGTGATAGCTAGAAAACTGAAATTTTCACAAATGATGTATTTCTGTTGCCGCTATAACAACAAATACTAAAAATGAAAAAAAAAAATGGGGTGATGGAGTACGGAACCCTTCATGCGCGAGTCCAACTCGCACTTGGCCGGTTTTTTCTTGCTTTGTGCCTCCACAAATTAACTAAAACAAATGCCGTCAACTTCAGCATTACAATATTAGTAGGTAGGATACATTTTCAAAATTATTTTTTTTGTGACTTGACCTAATTTAGGTAGGTTTCGCGAAGGTAGGTTGCTCAAAGTTAGGTTTTGCGAAGGTAGGTTTATCAAGGTTAGGTTTCGCGAAGGTACGTTGCTCAGGGTTAGGTTTCGCTAAGGTAGGTTGCACAAAGTTAGGTTTCGCGAAGGTAGGTTGCTCAAGGTTAGGTTTCGCGAAGGTAGTTTGATCAGGGTTAGGTTTTGCGAAGGTACGTTGCGCAAAGTTAGGTTTCGTGAAGGTAGATTGCTCAAGGTTAGGTTTCGTGAAGGTAGGTTGCTCAAAGTTTGGTATTGTGAAGGTAGGTTGCTCAAGGTTAGGTTTCGCGAAGGTACGTTGCTCAAAGTTAGGTTTCGCGAAGGCTGGTTGCTCAAGGTTAGGTTTCGCGAAGGCAGGTTGCTCAATGTTAGGTTTTACGAAGGTAGATTTATCAAGGTTAGGTTTCGCGGAGGTAGGTTGCTCAAAGTTAGGTTTTGTGAAGGTTAGGTTTCGCGAAGGTAGGTTGCTCAAAGTTAGGTTTTGTGAAGGTTAGGTTTTGCGAAGGTAGGTTGCTCAAAGTTAGGTTTCGCGAAGGTACGTTGCTCAAAGTTAGGTTTAGCGAAGGCTGGTTCCTCAGGGTTAGGTTTCGCGAAAATATTTCGCGCTCGCTTCGTTCGCGCATTCATATTTTTTACCCTCGTTTCATAAACTATACATNTGCTCAAAGTTAGGTTTTGTGAAGGTTAGGTTTTGCGAAGGTAGGTTGCTCAAAGTTAGGTTTCGCGAAGGTACGTTGCTCAAAGTTAGGTTTAGCGAAGGCTGGTTCCTCAGGGTTAGGTTTCGCGAAAATATTTCGCGCTCGCTTCGTTCGCGCATTCATATTTTTTTCCCTCGTTTCATAAACTATACATCAAAATTAAATTATAAATTTAAACTTGGCCACTATTGTGTGACCCCCCCACCCCGCACAATGGCTGGATCCGCTCCTGGGGCCTCGCGAGCTTGATTTCGCCGACGTACATATTTGGTCTAGCGCCGCCACTGACTATAGGCTACTTTTTATCCGGGTGCGCGCAGTAGTTCCCACGGGAAAGCGGGTGAAACCGCTGTCAGAAGCTAGTGTTCTCATATAAGGAGATCAGAATTCTCCAAATGTGTACTTAGCTACATAGCATATTTGGGAAAATAGATAGCATGTAAAATGTATGTGTTATCTATAAATGGGTGGATACAGAGAAGGGACGACCAAAGACTGTGTGAAAGATGACATGGGTGGAAAGAATATTAGGTACTTATGAGATTATCCCCCAGTTTCCGAGGTTCCACACGTTTAGTTAACTATGTAACAGATCATGCAATAAAAATATTTGTAATTTTGACTAATTTTCTATGACATTATCTGTCAGATAGATATAGAACTATATCTGGTACCTCTGAAACTGGCTGATAGAGAATCTGATAGAGAAGTATGCAGGAAAAAACATGCTGCACTGATTGCGATAAAGGCAGGAGGATGATGATTTTAACTACAATGTTTCACAAACCTTGACTTCGAATAAGGACCAGTAATCAGCTCATAGGACTCCAATTCATAGAAAGCAGTTACAGGCGCTTCCATTTGTTCAGATATATTTAATGCTATATAGCAAGCGCATGGTTGACGTGCTATAACATCTTTACATCTTTCATTTGGATTATCAAAATATTTGCAATCTGTGTAATCATTGGTAACTTCATAGCCCTTAGTCTGTGAACAAAAATTGCACTTTAATAACTTATACATATTCACTTTTTTTATTAGTAGATAGAAGAGCTTGTGGTTAAGTCAAAGCCAAGCGGATCTATTGATCATAAGGTTAAGTAATGTTTGCTGGTCTGTCCGTGAATGGGTGACCATCATGTCATAACGAATTCTTCCGTGTTTCAGAAGGTCCGATAAACTGGTGGGTCCCGGCTGTCATTTGAACATCTTTGACAGTCGTTATGGGTAGTCAGAAGCCTAAAAGACTGGCAACCAGTCTTACCAAGTTGTGCCAGGTTGCTGTGGCAGTGCCAAACTTTTACTAACTTAAAGCAACCTCAGTTTAATGTTCAAAAAACCTATATCACCTATTTGTGCTGAGGAGTTTTACTTAATAAAATTCCACCTCTGTTCCTTCTGGAGCATTTTATATTTTAGGGATGTGATAACTCTTTCGAGCAATGATGCAGAGCTGCCCATATTTCTGTACCTACTTCTAATTGTCATTTAATGCCTATTTTACAGCTAAACTGATTGTTAAAACTGTAGTATAATATTTCAATGGGTACTTAGATTGTTTCAAACTGTAATTGGACTCAGTAGTGTGCTGGTGTCAAACAATATATTATATGAAGTTCGGCAGGACATGTTGTTAACACTGAGTTAGCATAGTGAATTTGTTCAGTATTCTCAGGAATGATCCCAATTAAATTAAAATTTATGAAAATAGTCTTACCTCGGTTGAAGTACTTAGTAGTATGATGCCAGTGATACAAAATATTAGGCCTATTATGAGTCCTATTGCAAGTAACACGACAGGCTTCCGGACATAATCGAATTTACCTAAAAACAAAAGGCATAATAAGGCATACTCTTATATAGGATAAATGCGCAGGCCAGGGTCAAGATTGTGGCACACGAAATGACACACAAAAAGTCCATCGTAGATTATAGTCAGACTCAACGCGTACTATGCACATCTATAATTCTGTCGGCAAAGCCAGCAGTACAGTTAGGGAAAGATTTATTAATTATAAATAGTAGGTCCATACCTTAAACTATATGAAGTAGGTATATATCAACAAAAATCGTAATAAATAGAAAAAAAAAACAAATAGCGCATACCATTCGAACTGTCCATGTTTACATTGATCTAATTTCAGCTCTTACTGCACCAGTGCACCGACTGTCACAGTGATAGTGACTGTCAGTGGTGATAGTGATAGATAGGCTTGGGCAAAAATATCGACAAAACAATCGATATTTTCAGAAAATAATCGATGTATATCGTCGTAAAAATTTTCGATATATCGATTTTAATTTTTTTTCCCGCATATTGAAAGCGATATTATTCCGCCTTGAATTTTTACCGAATATTTTTTTGCCTTGAACACAAATAAAAATTACTCATAGGTTTTTGGTCTGAGTAGTAGAGCCAACCCTAAAAAGCTAACTATAACCCAGTTGGCTGGTCATCCGAAAGGCTTGCTTCGGTTGTTAATTTAACAGTGCTGGATAAGATTGACAATGGGAGCACATAAAATAAAGAGTGCTGCTGATGTCTATATTAGACGAATATTGTTACAGTGCTGGTCAAATTTAACAATATTATATGTACGGTTTATGAATAAATAAATAATAAGTATGCCAGTCACCTATATACTTTAGTTAGTTCAATATTATGAAATTTTTGATAGTGCTTAATATATATATAATAGGTTAGCTTCTCTTAAGCAATATCGAAGTATCTATATTTTTAGAAAATATATATCGATACATTTGAATAGTATCGATAGGATATATGTATTTTTTCCCACAAAAAAAAACTCTTAATTCGATAAAATAAGATGGCAATGTTTATTTTTATCAACATGTCATTTTCAAACCGCGTATCGTTTATCCCACTATGTCAAAACAAAAGCGGCTAGGAATGTTATTTTTATATGTCGAAGATAATTTTTATCGATATCGACTTTACTTGAAACAAAAGAATATGGCTACTCAAAATTCACCACTAACATTAAAATACCAAATATATGTATTTCTAACGTGGAACTGAGAACCTCCGTAAACTAATATGATGTAAACTAATGTAGAAGATCAGGTGTGGCTACTCCTCAGTAATAATGAGGTTTATTCGGGAATTTGAAACAAGTCATATATGACTAATGTCCTGAAAATAATAGAGGTAATACGGAAACTCAAAACATGAAGTCAAATATTATTTATTTACTTTTGTTTGTTTAAATAATAAAGAGGAAACTTTATGTTTGTATGTATGTACAATATGTGCATACCTTAAAGGCTCTGAACTAATTCACCGATTTAACAAAAAGACACTGTTGGGAAGCGACTAAGCGACTCTTTACCCAAGTGACAGTCTTTTAAAAGTTTGTAAGATAGTAATTTCAGGGTCCACGCTACCGGTGCGCGGTGTTTAGGGTTCCTGAGATAGAAAACTCTTCATGTTTTCTGGATAAATGAAGTGCCCATTTCGAGTTTTGCAAGTTTACGTTCTCGATACGTAAATAAACAAACAACGTAATCACGTAGCAACATGGAATTAATAAGTACTACGTACAACTGGAAGGTTCACTGTGCATCGAAGCACGAGCCGAGTGAGAGGTCTTAAACCTTGGTTTGTCTCTTTCTGTTAGAGTGTGACAAAAAAACAAAACGCCATATTGTTTTTGTGGATTGGACAACTGGATTCTACCATCTTACCTAATCTTGCCACATGTAGAAGTAATAAAAATTTCCTAACCATAAAATACAAAGACTTTGATCTATCTGTCCCTACGCGATATTGCATTTATTGTTAGTTGTACTTTTACATCGCTTACAAATAAGTCTCGTTAATATTCATTGACAAAAATAGTTTTCTGCGAAAACAAAATCTTGAAAATTTATTGCCATTGTATCAAATATTTCACATGGCAACTGTGCGAAAGAGACACACAAAGATAAAAGAAGTCTCATGCTGTTTCGTTTTTCTGGAAAGATATTGGTAATTAAAAAAACACTTTGTGACCACAACAATAAGGTTCAATTTGATATGTCAAAAAAATAATAGTGAGCATTCCAGTTGTACGTAGTACTTACTAATTCCATGCGTAGCATTTACTTTTAGAACTGTGTATTAAAACAAAGACGTATCGGCTTTTGTCGTTTAATAAACGCGTTCGCTCACCAAATAGTAAACGTTATTAACTGGCAAAATGAGTGAAAGGAAACTTTTCAAATCAAGCTCTTTATTTCAGCCGAGTTGTAATGACGTATCGAGCACGTAAACTTGCACAGTTGGAATCAGCATTCTGCTTCCTGAATCAGTCCTTCGATCTCGACTAATATTTTCCCTTTTCAACAATTCAATCAACCTTTCTTGAATGCTCGCATATTTTTTCTTTATGTAGGTAGTTCGTTGTTTCTGAGCTCTTAATTTTAACAACCGATTCTTAGCAATTACTTCCAGTTTCTGAATCCGATTTTGAAGTTTGCTAATCTGCCCTTCGTATACTGCTTGTAAAATTGATACATTTACTGTAGTTTTTTCTACGCGACCCTAAAATAAACATACAAAACTTTGAATGCAAATGGAAATTACTTCTTATAGGCTGTACGTGGAGTGCCACAGAGTTAAATATACCTTAGCTTCATACTATTAAATACTACCTACTGATGATAACTTAAACTTATTGACAACTTATTAGTAGTACTATCGTAGTTACTTACTTACCGTGCTATTTTGTTGTTGAACGTCATTTGGACTCGGAGGGGTCTGAAAAAAAATACAATCCTTATTCTTACATAATTCTTACACACACTACAATAAAGAAAGCTTCAAGCTTCAGCACAGCTTTTTTAGTTAGCAAATTACATAGCAGCAAATAGCAGCTTACAAAGGCATATTTTGTTTTATTCGGTAAGTGCAAAGTAGGCACAGCATTTTCCTTCAAACGAACTCGCAATAAGTTCCCATTCTCAAAGTGCTCGGGTTGGAAATGTCTGGAGCACACTTTCCAATATTTTTTTTGTTCCTTCTCATTCCGATTAGTGGCAGTCAACCACTGTGAGCCGATTTCTTTATTTTTCGGAAACCTTGAAGAAAGTGTTAAGGATATACGTTAGATGCAGGATATGATCAACTATCGATAACTGTTTCCGACACTAATAACCTCAAAATTGAATTGATTCAAGTATTCGCACCTGTTGTGCTTACTTTTCGAATTTACTTCAGAAAAGTTGTGTGCTTACATGTGGAAACTGATATTTTCACTAGCATTTCCTTTATTGCCGGAATGCGATCTGCAACCACGCACGATGCAGGACATTCTACCAGTCTTTTCCTTATCCTCCCTATGAAAATGAGAAACAAACAATTTCAAAAAAATCTTGATACTGAAAAATTCTTCCTAGACAATAACACAAAAGCATAAACCAACGAAATTGAAAGGATTTCCAATGTTGTCATTGTAGAATTCGTAAAGTGCATTTCCTTAGGATGGAAAGTCATAATTACTTATTGGGTAACACGGTCCTAGGCGCAGGGCTGGGCAAAATACATGCTTTGCTTTAATTGAAATACAAATTACAAAATACAGTATCGCAAGTAATTAAAATGCAAAATACAAAATATCTTTAGGTAAGGTATTTGAAATATAAAATACAAAATACAGTATTTTAGCCATTTTTAATTGAAATACAAAATACAAATTACATAATTACT
>NWSH02000085.1:4799129-4824125 GCA_002382865.2 Heliothis virescens
AATCTGTGAGGGAATGATTTTTATTTGGGGGGACATATTAAAAATGGAATTTTCTTTTGTATCAATTAGTCGTTGGTAAAAAGAAAGTTTTTAAGAGAAAATAACACACATTTCTCATATATATTAGAAATATTTTATTAATGCAAATATTTTTTCCTCCGAGATACACCGGTATTTCAGTTGTTTTTTGGGCTAAGGGACATGGTGAGGGAATGATTTTCAGGGTATAAAACTAGCCATATCTTTTTTTCTTTAGCGACTATGGTTTTTCTTTTGCTAGCAAAAGTAGTATAGACAGCGTACATTGAAATAAAAAATACACAACATAGTTAACCTAATAGGACACGGCACCGTCAACTCAGGAATCAAATTTCGGAATTTTTTGACATTTACCCACTTATATTCGACATATTCAGGCTATCTCAATTTTTTTTGATGCTAGGCTTAAACCTCTGGACATCGAGTTTATGAAGCAACTGCACAACAAAGTGAACATCGTGCCAGTTATAGCGAAGGCCGACTGCCTCACTAAAAAGGAGGTGCAGAGGTTGAAGACCAGGGTGAGTTGGGAACTGCGTTATTCTCACAATTAACGTTTTACGTCAAAAAATTTTAGGTCGAAGAAATACTGACGGTGTTAAAGTTAAAATTTTGATAGAATTAACGTATCAATGTTACGTACAAACGACAGCACATCCACCTACCACTGTCTGTCAAATTTCTTCATTAGATTTTGAACCCTATCACAATAGTGGAAAATTAATGTTCGATTAAATGATTGATGGTAAAAAATTTTTGTTTTGTTAACGTGAAGGTCATGGAAGAAATTGAGCGCGAAGGTATCAAGATCTACCCTCTGCCGGACTGTGACAGTGATGAAGACGAAGATTATAAGGAACAGGTTCGATTATTTTTTTATTCTTCCCACTACTATAGTAGTCTTAACAAGGGGTATCGGGTTGCCCATGTAAATGGGTTGAGAGGGTCAGATAGGCAGTCCAATGTTTTACACTGGTAGCTGCATCTGGTTAGGTTAGGTAGATGACTAAAGTAAATATATTATTTTAATGTGCTGTTCAATGAATGACTGCTGTGTAAAACCAACTATGCTGAAATATGTTACGCGTTTGAATCATGCATTCAGATCAAGTAAGTCGATTTCAGCGGTGTTTAAATAATGATGCATTCAATACTAATGCGATGAGTAGGACATACCATCTGAAATCTCTTAACTTTATGCAATAAGGCTGCGTGTACACTAGAACAAATAAAGCATTATTTTGCCAGACAGCAAAATTCAAATAATGCATGCATGCATTTTTCATTCACGCGGAAGATGACATTTCCATCAAAAACCCTCGAATATTCTAGAAAAATCGCGAACGTTCTCTATAGGTGCGTCAGTTGAAAGCGGCGGTGCCATTCGCGGTGTGCGGCGCGGGCCAGCAGCTGGAAGTGCGCGGGCGTCGAGTGCGCGGCCGACTGTACCCGTGGGGCGTGGTCGAAGTCGAGAACCCCGAACACTGCGACTTTATCAAGCTCAGGACTATGCTTATGTAAGTATGATGTGCCTTTCTTCTTGTCAGTGGATTTCAATAACCTATCTACGATTTATTTTGCAGTTAGACACAAGTAATGTTACATTCCTATCCCTAGTAAGCGAATCAATTTAAAGATAGATTGTTGAAATAGGGATGTGGACTATTTTTGGGGAAGTGTTTAAAACTATGCATAAGTAGCAAATATAACCCAAACTATTTATTATAATTTTTTTATTACAAGTAATACCTTTAAAATAATTTATTTAAAATTCAATTTAAAATTTCGCGCAAAAACGCGGATACCTGTCAAACGCCTGCTGTGACGTCACTTGTTGCCAAACATTGTCGAATTGTCAAATCTAAATATCAAAAAACACCATAGTAATTGACGGCGAAAATTCTTGTTTGGCAACAAGTGACGTCACGCATTTTGAATGTTGTTCATTGTCACGTGACTTGAGGGTGAAATATTTAATTACATTTTATTAAAAAACAAACGGAGTGACCTAAATGAAACCGTTTAATAAAAAAATAATCCCTTGTTTATTGAGGAAAATATTGTGTTTTTTATTATTTTTACTATAGAAACTACCTTTTCGTGGTAAAATTTTATACTAGTTTGAGTACAGTCCACATCCGAATTGCCGTTAACTTACTGCTGTTTTGTCCATTGGTCTACGGATTGGTCTCACGGAGGAAGGAAACATTTTGTTCTCCATGGTTGGACTTTTTGAAGACAAACCTGAAATTATGTACAGACGACAGCAGGTCAACGTATACGAATCTGTCAAATTTTACCAATCAAATATTAACCTTCGGCTATTGTGAAAAGGTTGAAAATCTATTGCAGAGATTTGACAGATTGTGGTAACTTGATGTGCTGTTGTCTGTACCTATTTATGTTTGTGTATCAGCTTGTATACTTCTACAGAGGGCAGTGTTTGCAAAGATTTGCCATTATTACAAACAATCTCAAATTCAGTTAGCAAATAGATAAAAATGCAGAAACAAAGTTCCCGTAACAGATTTACTTGATTACTCAGAACCTCTTCAACGCTGATAAGATGAACTACATCTTATCCATTAGTACAGTGAATCACTACACCTAAAGTAGTTCTCAAAGAGTCTGTTTCCAAACATACTTGTAAAGTGATTCACTGTTGCTCATTACTAGGCTAGAGATCGGAATTTGGGTGTGATTGGGTATTATCTCTAACCTGAATATGACTTGAAAATTCTGGAATTCTAAATAATAATCCAGTAATTTTGGTACCTAAATTGTGTTTATAATAAAACTAGCTTCCGCCAGCGGTTTCACCCGCTTTCCCGTGGGAACTACTGAGCGCACCCGTATAAAAGTAGCCTATAGGCTTCCGCGATAAATGGGCTAAAACTGAAAGAATTTCAAGTTCAAATCGGACCAGTAGTTCCTGAGATTAGCGCTTTCAAACAAAGAAACTCTTCAGCTTTATAATATTAATATAGATTTCTTGGCAGTCGGCTACATAATGTATCAATCAAACAGCTGGCCATTTGACTCAACAGCGTCATTCAATCATACGTCTAGCTTTATAAATGAATCGTTCAAAACATTCAAATAGCATTATAACAGATTGAAAAGCCGCCGTAAAGTTGAAGTAATTTAAGAATCTACTTTGCGTACCTGGATAAACATTACCCTTTGGCCTTCCTCCATAGATGGTTCAATCAAATGACGTTATGACAGATTAAATAGCCGCCGTATATAATTGAAATTATTCAGGAAACTATTTCGCACCCGGATAAAAAGTAACATATAACCTTCCTCGATTTATGGGCTATTTAACACATATTTTAATTTAATGAAACCAGTATAATCTGAGCCTAATCAGCTTTATAATATTAGGATTGATAACCACCCTGTGTATTGCAGCACTCACATGCAAGATCTGCAGGAGGTGACCCAAGAGGTGCACTACGAGAACTACAGGTCCGAACGACTCGCGCGCAGCGGACAGGTGCCCAAGCGACACACGTGAGTATTTAATACCAGGTCTTGTTGCTTGACTTGGTCTTTAGTGTAGAAAAGTATAGTGCACACAGATATAGGGCGAGGATCATGCATTTGTACTACTCTTCGATGGAGATAATTTTGAGACTTAAAATGATTAATTAATTTATTTTAATTGAAAATGGAAGTCATTAGAAAGATTGATTTGTAGATTGGTACGTGGTTTGTGGTTGAGAATTTACTATAGCGAAAGAATTGTAGGTAAACAAAATAAACATTGACGTCCAGTTTTACAGGTTCCAGATAAAATTCTAGACAGATATAGCTATCTCACAGATAGTGCTATAGATCTCTCTTAGTTTTATGCATAAATGCTTACAAATTATATGCATGATCGAATAACTTTTACTCGTAAGAACATGCTTTGAGAAAGTATACCTTGGTATCACGCGAACAACTTCAATCGAATCGTTGTTGCTTGCAATTATGCAAGTAATGAATGGTACGTGAGTATAGCGTTGTTGTTGTTTTCGTGTATTAATTTAACTGTTAATTGAGTTAAAGTGGTGAGGCTGCGAATATTAGGTTTCTTGTCTGGGTAAATGTAGCGAGGTGTAGAAGGACGAAAACAAATTCTGTCGTATTATCTGTACTTACTCAACTAGTAACATAGATGAAAGTATTCGTCCCAATCGTAGTCATATTCGTTGCACGTCTTGATCATTCGTTGCATGAGCATAAATCATACACTTTCTTCTTTTATTTCTTTTTTTATTCTACACCTTCCCCATGAATCTTAATCTATATGCTTAAAAACTAATGAAAATCCGTTTAGTAGGATTTGATATTTTTGCAAAAGATCAGACTTTCAGATGTAATATTTGGTGAAAATAATCTGTAATATAAGAAATTTCTGTGTTATAAGCAGAGTCAAAGGTATACATTTAGATTAAGACTTGTTTCTAGTTGTAATACCTAGAATAAATGATATTCAGGTCGACGGAGAGCGGCCTGAGCGAGGCTGACTCCAACGGCATGACCAACGGCTCTGAAGACCCGAGCGACCGCGAGCGCGCTCTGCGTGAGAAGGTAAGTCCTCAAAGTAGTAGTCAGTACAATCTTTCTTTGTATAATAATAGTTTTCAACTTTATCTCTAAATATAAGGCTCAATGTTGATTGGGAAAATTAAAAAATTGAAGCTTAATGTGTTGACGTCTGTACAGTGGGATAGTGATGACGTCACGCATTAAATATTTGAAAGATGACTTTGGTTCGGTTTGGTATCTAAAATGCGATCAGCTGTTAACATTCTATTTAAGTTTTATTTAAAAAAAATAGCACAGAAATACACTTTTTGCTATTAGATTTAGGATAGATTTAGGGCCTTTAACTTATATTTACCTAACATTTACACTACATATTAATATTAAAATGAACAGATTACCTCATGTTGTGCAATTTATATGAAAAAGAATTGAATATTCTCTTTTAAATAAAAAAAATCTTATAAAACGATAACCTACACAACAATGGTATTACAGGAGGCTGAGCTGCGTCGCATGCAAGAGATGCTGGAGCAGATGCAGCGCCAGATGAACCTGCAGGCGGCGAGCGGCACCAGCACCACTACCACCGCATAGTGCTTGCACACCGCACAGGTATCATGTAATAGCCTAGTTTGAAAATAATGTCTAGACTTTTTCGTGGGCTATCGAGAATCGTATCTCAGTTTGAAGTCGGATTTCTGCAAAAGTCAATAAGGAACTATATTGTTCAAGTTGTATTTGTTTTTTTCTGATGGTTTTCAACTCAAACACGGAAGAGAAAGAACAAGTGGAAGTGCCCTTGAGCTGTTGTGCTCAACGCTACTAAATGATTTATTTTGATACACTTTATGTAGGCGTGTACGCTTAGATGAATTTAATCGTATAGTTGTTTTCAGAGTTTTTTTTATATAGAATATGTGTGAATTTGGCCGCACTGGTTTCTCGTACTTCCACTCGTTTTTTCTCTTCCGTGAACTGGACTAACAATGTGTATGTATATCTGTATTTCCAAATAATAAATATGACGTTCCTTGTTCAACAGTTGGACATTAGTACGGCTGTCCAGCTGCCGGCAACGTGCGACGTCGTCAACTCGATACTTCGCGCCATCCCCTACTGCGTTACTTCAAGCTAAATGTAACTGTCGTACGTCCTGTAACGTTCATACAAATATATTGCACGATACCAGTTGGAAACCTCATCAAATCATGATTAGATCTGTTGAGATTATTGTTAGAAAATCGCCTAAATAGAATTAGTTTAGTCGTTGTTGCAGTTCCCATCACTAGTAATGAGTGTTGCCCTGTTAGTATCCGGACGATTCCTACTAAAGATATTGTGGTCAAATCGATTCAATTCGAATGTATTACAAGACTTTAGTACGAAATTATCCATAGGTTAAATAAAACCCATGTGAGGTCTCCTAGAAATTCCGTCAGTAATAGTTAAAGTTAGTATACAATAGTTAAGTGCAATACTCATAAAAGCTCGTAGCTATGTATTTTTGTGAACATTACAGAGTTAAGTATTATTTTGATTACTCAAATACTATTTCTTTTCATATTATTTTATAGGACGATATTATTATAGGTATATCCATATCTATAGACAATAGATTGTTTTATCTCTCTATAGTTATAAGAATGCAATATTTACACAGTGCACAATGATTCCACGTTAATGTTTAAGCAACTGCTTAACAATCGAGAAAATAGTTGAAAGTCGATCTTGATAAATCGACTACGATAATAAAACGAATAACTAATTAGTCGATTGTAGTCGTCTGCAAATGAATATGGAATACTTTGCAGAATCTCACTAAGTTTATGGATGCGTTCAAGTTAACTATATTGATTAATGCGGAAATATTTCGAATATAAAATGCACGATATGACATAAAATATTTTATAAGGCCTATAAAGTATCAGACTTTGGTCTATTATGATAATAATGCCCCATGTCAAATATGTAACAGTAGGTTGTAAAATGTGGCCTCACGATGATCTGACATGCATTTATTATTATTTCTCTGTGCCATTCTGTTCTGTAAAGTAATTTAATCTAAGTAAATCTCGTATATTTCAGTATTGTCTCTACCCAACCACCTCATACACAAATAAATCTATGTTAATTATCTATCTTATGTAAACTACAAAGATTGGATTTGCGAGATTTTCTTATTGAGGTTTGATGAATTTATTCTGTCGATGCTTTTCTCTCACATGACTAAAGTATTATTTTTACTTTGATGACTGACTTTATATATTTTATTTGAGTATTCCATTTTTTGTATTGTCAATTTACTCTTTAATATTAGGAGATTAGAATAGTGTCCTACTAGGTAATTGCATGAAAATATATTATTACTTATAAGGATTTATTGGAATGATTGTATCGAATAGAAGGCTGAAAATGCTGTTTGGAAAGTCTAATTGAATTGAATTTTCAAATTCTAACTTTAGTAGGTACTTAAATTCTTAGTATCTCGTATATTTAGAATGTATTCCGATGTTGGTGCATTTATTTTGTACTTTAATTGTATATCACTGGATCTATCCACTATTGTAAACTAATTGAAGAATCGAATATTAACTAATCAAATAAATCATAGAAGTTAAATTGGTGCCAAAGTTTCGAAATATTATTTTTAAAATTATTTAATTTAAAAAGTAATAGTTTCTGATTTATCTGATTGTGCATTAGGTACCCATGTAATATTTGTGTAAAAGAAACCTCTATGTAATCATATTTTTATAGTAAATATAAACGAATCATACCAATTTGTTTCTTTTATTTCATACCCACAATCGTATTCTTTTTAATCGACTGCACGCCGCAAAGGAGGGTGATGCGTTTATCTCCAGCAGTTGAGGCGTGACGCTATAAGGGTGCGCCTCCATCTGGCGAATGTGCCGCGAATGCGCAGCTCGCGAGCCGTTTGCGAGCTGCCCGTGAACTGCACATTCGCCAGATGGAGACGCATCCTAAAAGTGAACTAAGGCATCATCTACTTTACTGTGCGTTACACTTTGTTACCGCTATACCGTCCCCATCCTATCCAACATCCACTACGCTGAATTTTTCCTTTCTTTTAAAGCTATGGTGAATCAGAAATATCTAAAGCATCAACAATCCAATACAACCGATTTTACGTGCGGACGTATGGGCGTAAAGTAAATGTCAACTTTCAACCTAGGTAGCGCTGAAGTCTGAAAGTGGTTTTAGCGTAGCGAATTTGTGTGTCGGTCGACGGACATCTTTGTATATTCTGGCATACAAGATATACCCGATTTTTAAGTCTTTGTCTTATAAGGAAATGCAATAAAAATAACCCTCAACTGAATTTTTTTTTTTGTTAGTCGATTTTATTCGTAGTGACAACACTTGCAACTTGAACGTCTGAGTATGACATCTCTATGAAAATTGACAAGCAAATGCTGCTTCCGTCCGCCATAATCATTTGCGGAATTTGTTATCAAACAGCAGGCGAACAAAACCAGTGTGTTTATAGTTTTTTTAGTGAACAATGGCTATAGTTGAGGACGAAGTTAGAAATGAATCGGAAGAAGAGAATGAAATTGAGGTGGTCGTGGAAGAGGAGGAGGCTGACGCAGCAGATTCTGACGACTCAGATGTATGCACGCCCGTACGATCCAACATTTGGCACATTACGTACTATTTTAAACGAATCATAATATTTTATGGACTTTCCTATCATTATTTCACTGGTTCTGGTCTCATTCTAACTAGAAAATCGATTGCCGACTTTAACTCCTCGTGAAATATAATATTATGAGATCCTTTGTAGCATGTAAAGTAGGCTTCAAAGAAATGGTTTGACCGATTTTTTCATCAAAATGCATGAAATTCCGAATGTTATTGTGTCAATTATACTTTTATTTTTATGCTTTTGCATTGATTCAAGACAAAATGCTTGCAGTAAATGCACACAGCAAGTTGTAATACTTTTTTACAAGGAAGTCAAACAACTAAAATTCTTAGCATTCGTGTACAGGTTTTTAAAATAGAAAATGACATACACAATTGACTTAATCCAGTTTTAAACATACCTTTGCAGTAAAATTGCACAATTACATACAATTTAATCCTATTGCAAATGTTGGATTCATGTCTATTTGTTTATAATTTCTCTAGGAAATAATAGTATGTACATAGATAGGATAACATGCTTTATTCTTATGTTATCTTCTATACTACTCTTATAAGTTATCACAATACTGAATCAATCATAAAATTGCTTTTATTTATCCTAAGATCAACTCTATACTTGTTCATCTTTGAATCAATTCAAACTTAAATCATAGCAGAGATCTTAAATGAATACTTTATGCATCTACATTAATCTGACCTAACAGCGGGACTCTGGGTTCATAATAGGCAAGGTTCCCTAAAGATGTAACCATAAACATTGCTGCATGAAGTTTTTTCTTCATCAATTTGATATTAACTCGTTCAACACCGAGTCCGTAACAATAGGTTTTCTATTGTGTTCAATGCCTTAAGCCCTGTTTGTCTATCAGGATGAGGATGAAGACATGATCCTGGAGAGGAAGGTAAAGGAGCTGGAAGCACGTATTGCGGAAGACCCTTACAACTACGATGAACATGTTGACCTCATCCAAGCTTTGTGGTAAGTTTTGCTTTAGATTTTAGAGTTCTGTACCCGAATGGTAACACGGGTCCCTATTATTGGTAGTTTGCTGTCCGTCTGCTAGTTACCAGGCTGTAAAAAAAAATTGGCACTCATACAATCGTATAGCAAACAGTACAGAACCTTTCAGACTTGAGTCTTATTTGTACTTGGCCAATTTTAGTTAAGACATCTGTTTTTGTGCCTATAACATATTTTTTCATTTTACCGAATACAAACATATTGCTAGTGCTTCTTACAGCAACACTGTAGGTACAAAAAGGCTGATATATATTATTAAATGCAAAATAATGATAAGCAACAGACACCCAGCTGTCATTGTATATGTCACGGTAAATGCGGATATTGCGGTAATTACGTATAATTACCGGGAACTATGCATAATTACCTGTGCTCGTGGTAAAGGTGATAAAAACTTTCAAATTAATCACATTTACCGGCAATTATATAAAATTACCGCACCCCTTTGGTAGATGTAGTCAATAATGAAATCAAACATCAGAATCTAAAATAAAAACAGTTCAAATGAAATCAATATAAATTCAAATGTCCTAAGTATTGTGTTAAATAATGCGTATTATTCCTAAAGTTTATTTATGGTGAAAGAAAAGTCCTAAAATATTAGCTGAAAGTTAGGTTTTAATGACAGAAACGAATTGCTGTAAATTCGACTCCACGCAGTCTTGTCTGCCCTACCCCTAGAGTGTAATTCAAAATCGCGTAGGCGCGGAGGGGCGAGGCGGGCCGCGAGTTGAGGAGCAGGTGGTGAGCGTTAGACCTATCTGCGACTATAAACTCGCGTGGGACCGCCGGAGCCCCACAGCGCCGGAGCCGTGACAGAAAACATCCTGCTGCAAAAAATTACAAGTTCAGAATCAACTTAAATTTAAGACTTTTATTGAAAACGGTTTTATTTTTTACGTCTATTATTGAATGTTATATTTATGACAAACGGATTTAGGACATATTGGGTCTTACTATAAAAACCACCTAGATTTCAATCCGTAACGAGAGTATTCTCTCAACATTTACCACGGTCGTGCGGGAGTTTTATATAATTACCGGTAATTGTGAATAATTAACTACATTTACCATGTGCGTTGGTAATTATCTATAATTACCGGTAATTATAGATAATTACCGATTGCTTATATTTACCGTAACATATACATTCTTAGTATGTCATACTACTTACAACTCCAGACTACTTTGAATATTATCAAAAGATAGCTAACAAGTAACAGTTTTCTAAGTTGCTACAATGTTCCAATGGTCATTGCCCAATTTATAGCACGATGTTCCCTTGTCTAGGGGCTTATCGTCACTGGAGCGCTGGCGCTCCGCTTTCGAGCGTCTACAACAGCTGTCGTCACTGCGGGCGGAGCACTGGCTGCTGCGACTGCAAACTGAAATGTCGTTGGCACACACTGATGTGTCTCGGGAGAGAGTGGCGAAACTGTTCCAAGAAGCTGCGCTTGATTGCTACTGTGAGTAAAGTTTAAGTTTTAAATATTTTTCTTTGAGACTTGTTGTGCAGGAGATTGGAAAATCTAACATAATATCAAGTATTTTGCATTGGACGTTGTTACGTTCTTTATCGAAATTTCCGTATTCTGATGTACACATACAGAAATAAATCTGCACATCAATCGCAAGTACATTGGTTGACATTCCAGACAAGTTTTATCTCAACTACTTGTAACTGTAACAGCAAAAAAGTCAATTCAAATTCAATTTTTAAATGACTTCCAAAAAAGGAGGAGGTTCAAGGTCAATTCGACCATATATTTACATATTTCAAATAGGCCTGTGAAAGGTCTTTCGAATCGTGAAATTTTAGTACCAAGTAGTGGGTCTCATGGAGAAGAACCGGCAAGAAACTCCATGGACACCCTTTTTTAATCACATTTAAATATTTCTTCTTCTCAGCGATCCCAATACTAAGCGAGTGGTGTTCGTGGTCGCTAACGTTCGGCGAGGCGGACAAGGCGCGCGCACAACTCGAGGAGGTGATAAGACGCGCCGGCGCAGACCCCTTCTCCGGGAAAATCTTCTGGGACGCTAAGCTAGAGCTGGAGAAGGCGCAGTTGGAGACTATGAGGTTTGTATTGTTTAGTCAAGCTTGTTTGTATATTTGTTAATTTTTATTTTGATCTAAATGAAATGCAGAAGAGTTCTTTATTATCCGACTGCCAAGAAGGTTTATGTTCTTTACAATTATTCTATCACAATAAGCTGGAAAAAGTATAGGAAAGGAAAGGAATTGAAGACTACTTCCAAAATTGTTGGAAGAACTTTTGTTCTAGACTTTGATTCAGTGTCAAACACTTCAGTGTAAACTTGCTGTTTTTTAAGCAAGAAATAAATATTGCGTTTTGTGTTTTCAATGATAAATAATGACATTATCAGGGAGGAAGATAAAGAATACACAGCCCAAAAGGAGCGAGTGCTCTGGTGCCTAGAAGAGGCAGTGTCGCGGCCGCTGCTGAGGGGGGAGGACGCCTTGCAGCAGATGGAGGAACTCGCGCTTTCCATGCACGATCAGGACTACGTCGATAAGGTATGTTTGTGGACTGTTTTTTTTGCACTGCAGTGTAATCTTTTGAGAATGCATGTAAAATTAAGTCACAATTTTTGGTCTTTTGTTTTAGGTGAAGAAGCAACATGAATCTGCTGCAGATTTTTTGAACAAAATAACGCCATTTGAGGACAAGTTACTGACTTTAGAGTAAGTTGTTTTAAACAATTTAAACCAGTGCATGATTTATCACTAGTATTTTTTTTACATGATTATCTTATGTATGTTATTTTGTCTTCTTTAGAAATCCAGACGAAAAATGCCAAGTGTACCAGGAATACATCGATACTGTGAAGGATCTGTCTCTAGACGAGAAGTACGCTGAATGTGACAGTAATGGAATATTGAGGGTAAGTTATTAAGTGCTTCGTAAACATATTTTTTTTGTTGACGAAAACTAATTTTGTAAAGATGATTTATATCATTTTCTCTCCAGGTGTTGTACGACCGTGCAACCACCGACTGCATAGTTTGCACTGGGTCGTACGAGCTGCTGGTGGCGTACGGCCGACACGCGCACGCGCACTCGTCGCGCAGCACGTACGCGCGCGTGCTGCAGTCCTGCGCCCGCCGCTGTCCGCGCCGCGCCACCTTCTGGACGCTCGCCATGCAGCAGGCGGAGCACGAGGGGAGGGGGTTCGAGGAGGTATGTACTGTGTGACGTCACACTCGCCGCGCAGCACGTACGCGCGCGTGCTGCAGTCCTGCGCCCGCCGCTGTCCGCGCCGCGCCACCTTCTGGACGCTCGCCATGCAGCAGGCGGAGCACGAGGGGAGGGGGTTCGAGGAGGTATGTACTGTGTGACGTCACACTCGCCGCGCAGCACGTACGCGCGCGTGCTGCAGTCCTGCGCCCGCCGCTGTCCGCGCCGCGCCACCTTCTGGACGCTCGCCATGCAGCAGGCGGAGCACGAGGGGAGGGGGTTCGAGGAGGTATGTACTGTGTGACGTCACACTCGCCGCGCAGCACGTACGCGCGCGTGCTGCAGTCCTGCGCCCGCCGCTGTCCGCGCCGCGCCACCTTCTGGACGCTCGCCATGCAGCAGGCGGAGCACGAGGGGAGGGGGTTCGAGGAGGTATGTACTGTGTGACGTCACACTCGCCGCGCAGCACGTACGCGCGCGTGCTGCAGTCCTGCGCCCGCCGCTGTCCGCGCCGCGCCACCTTCTGGACGCTCGCCATGCAGCAGGCGGAGCACGAGGGGAGGGGGTTCGAGGAGGTATGTACTGTGTGACGTCACACTCGCCGCGCAGCTGTTAGAGTCGTGCGGCCGCAAATTTTGGCCTCAATATCCTCCTAAATTACGTTCTACAACTAACAATTTTAATTCCAGGTGAAGTCAATATTCGAGACCGCCCTCTCCAAAGGCATGGAGACGTACAAACAGAACGAGGCTCTCTGGCTGAGCTACTTGGAGTACACGCGGCGGCGCACGCAGCTCGACAATGAAGATGACGTGGAGAAAATGCGCAGAACCTTCAGACTGGCCTGGGATTCACTCGCCGAGGTGACTAACATGTTTTTGACTGTAGGAGAGCTTTCGATTGTTACCAAGAAAACTGTGGAAAAACTGGCCCTCGGTATTGCCAAATTAAAACCACTTTCAACGTAAGAAAAAGAAAAAAAAAGAAAAGAGCAACGAAAAGATTTTTCTGCTTTTGACACTATCCACTGGTGATAATGTTTCCTTTCTTATAAAATAAATAAAAGATTTCTTACCGAAAGTTGTCAAACATAGGCACGCCTATGAATAAAAAAATAGCATGGCAAGTGCTACCAGCTTCTGCTGGAATAACTTCAGTGGCGATAATTTGTTGAGGGTATTGTTTACTTTATAGAACGTTATTTTATCTTTTCAGGCTTGGGGCGAAGAGGCGAATGACTGTGAAGTGCCTCTATACTGGGCCCGCCTCGAGTACAAGGTGTTAAATGACCCCAAACAAGGAAAAGAGATCTTTGAGGAAATATTTAGTAAGTATTTTAAAATTTACAGAAGTACATGTTTTGTAATTTAATCTTTATTTCGAAAACATGATAAGTTCAGTTAGAAACAACCTTCAGAAACATTACGTTTGAATTCTCATCACAAAAATAATAATGCTAAAATACTATTCACATATCAATCCCCGCATGGGCTCTGTATGGTTTTTTGAACCTCAATGGTATATCATGCATAGAATTGTAAAGTAACTTTTGAATAATAACAAGATAAATGAATAAGCCTTATTCTTATTTCCATAGACTTCAAATTCACCACCTAAATGAACCAAACTCTTATCCAACAGAATACGGCGAAAATAAAACCATGTCCAAATACTGGGAGGCTCTAATCATATTAGAAAGCAACCGCACCCCGAGACCTTCTGAGAATAAACTGCGTGATCTGATGCGTCGTGCGCTGCGGTCAGTCAAGGACTATCCGCCGTCCATAGCGCGGCTGTGGACTGACTACGAGAGGGACCACGGACACCTCAGCACTCTGAGGGAGTGTGTGGACGCTTGTGAGGTAAACTAACTTATTTTGCTGTGCCCGACAGGGTCCATGTGCACTAATTATAAGTATTACATACATGTGAAAAGTATTGAGTCTGGACATAGAAATCCTTACTTCCTTACTAATATTATAAATCGGAAAGTGAGTTTGTTTGTTTGTTTGTTTGTTCCGCTTTCACGCCGTAACTACTGAACCGATTGCTTTGAAATTTTGCAGACGTAAAGTTAGAAGTCCGGATTAAATAATAGGGTACTTTTTATCCCGAAAAAAATAGATATTCCCGAGGGAAAACAAAAATATTGTTTGCTTGATGGATGGATTGTAGATGGCGCTGTGTGTCGAACCGAATTCCACGCGGGCGAAGCCGCGGGCGGAAAGCTAGTATATTATAAAGCTGAAGAGTATACTTCTGCTACTCAAACACGCTCGCTAATCTCATGTTCTACTGCACAGATTTATAAACATTATTTCAGTGTTAGATGGCCTATTTATCAAAGAAGGCGTAGGCTACTTTTTATCCTGGCGCGCGGAGTAGATCGCACGGAAACGCGGGCGAAACTGCCAGTAAAAGCTGACTAGCTAACTCTTAACTTCTATTTCCAGGCAAAGACAAAAGAGTGGCGCGACAGCTACCAAGCGATGAAGGACAAGATGATCGGCAAGAAACAGCAGAAAGGCAAACCTGACAACAAGAAGTCCAAGTTTGATAAAAAGAAGTCTAAAGAGGACGTCAAGGACAAGGGCAAGGGGAAGCGCAAGTCCGACGGACCTGATGAGGGTGCTGAAGGCAAGCGGAAGAAGGAGGTTGAGATGGAAGTGGATCAGGAGGACACGGGGGGAGTTAAGAGATCTCATGATGAGGAAGAAGATGATGGTATGTACTTGTAGTTATTGTGGGGCATTTTAGTTTTGTATATGTAAAAAAAGACAAATATGTAAGCGCGTTTAACAGCATATATTTGTATCAAATTGATGAAAAGAAAAAAATATTATAATATAACACAAAAAGTCGAATTAAGATCGTGCTCCTTGTTGGTCAGGATAAAAAATAAACAAATATTGCAGAAAATTTTCATACAAAGCGGCTATTGGTAGGACCATCTCTTTACTTTGCAATTGAGCATCTATTGTTATTTTGCCTAAAAATACTTTTTATTCAATTGCATTAAAATAGAATGTATTTCGGCAGTGGGTGAGAGCAAGCGTCAACGAACGGACAGTACGAGTCCGCACCGACTGGGCACTAGAGACGCCTGCACTCTCTTCGTCAGCAACCTGGAATTCAAGTTAGTACACATACAAACTAACAAACTTTATACATTTATAGTACCCGTATATTTCTCCCAGAAACCTACAGCAAAGAGCCTAGATTAGACAATAGCAAAAATATTGGTACAGACGCCATCACATCAATCTACCTCAATCTGTCAAATTTCTCCAATCGATTTTCAACCTTATCATAATAGTGACAGATTTGTGTGGGTTGACCTGTTCGCGTCGGTACTTTTTTTATCGATATCGATAAACGGCTCTGCATCAAACCAAAAAAAAACGAAAAATAACCTGATACTAAAATGAACCGTAAGTCGCAATTCATAAAGTCGAAAACTGCATACGTTAATACATCAATAAACAGTATATTTTATTGTATTGTAGAGTGGACGAGCAGAGACTCCGAGACAAGCTGTCACAGTACGGTGATATCATTTCACTGCGAGTTAGGAAGGGGATCAAAGCATTCGGCGGATCCATCTGTTATTGCCAGTATAAAACACCAGTAAGTATATTCCTTTGTCTTCGAATAGCTTTATTATGTAGATGGAATAAGTTAAAGTGGATAGAAGAACTGACCACTTGCCAAAGAGGTATCGATGTGAAGCAGGCACTTGTTTTCCCTTCACTAATTGTGGAAACAAGGATAGTCCAGTCATTTAAGCTTAAATTAGGCAAGAATCTCAGAATCCGAGTTACCCAGCTGTAATTCTGTAAATAGTTGTATATTGACACCCTAAACGTTGTCTCAAACTCTACATATGGTAGGGTGTACGCAACTAATAAATTTTAAGGTCAAAAGTCACAGAAATCGTTGTTTTGCGCTGTTTTGTAAATACATATCACATTTCCTATGGGTTTTTTGCTATATGTATATTCATCAATCAATATTGTAGAATCTACAATATTGTAGAATCTACAATATTGATTGATCTACAATACAAAAAATTTGTATACAAAGAATATACAAATCTATACATATAATAAAACAGTAAAAAAATCGTGTCTGTACATTTAATATTTGTACAAAACAAAATATTTAGTGTTATAAAAAATTGAAAGAAGAGTAAGAATTCGAAAAAAAAATTTTGTCTGTTTGTATGTTTGAATGTCTGTTTGCACACGCTAATCTCAGGATCCACTGGACGGATTTAGATGAAACTTGGCAGACATATAGCTTATATATCAGAATAACATATAGGCTATATTTTTTTTGGANTGTTTGTTTGTTTGTTTGTCTGTTTGCACACGCTAATCTCAGGATCCACTGGACGGATTTAGATGAAACTTGGCAGACATATAGCTTATATATCAGAATAACATATAGGCTATATTTTTTTTGGAAATTCGCTCTTTAAGGGGGTAAAAAGGAGGGGGTAAATTTGTATGAAACTCCGTCAGTTTTGAAGCTAATTCAATTAAAATTAATATTTGGCTACTTGGTTAGAAATTAGGAATGACGCAATAATAATTTTTGGAAATTCTGCCTTAACCGGGGTGAAAAAGGGGGGGTAAGTGTCTATGAAACTCCGTCAGTTTTTAAGCTAAATCGATGAAAATTAAAGCTGTTTCTGCCCTTCGTTGTGTGACGGTGTCGCTGTTTTTCACACGGACTGCTTTATGTAGCTTTCTCGCGCGTAACTAGCTCCGATAAGTGTTCACTTTTACCGATAGATGGCGTTTTCCATACATTCTAAAAAGACAGTCAATGCAATGCAATGGTATGGTATGATAAGTCTGAAATATCTCGAATCGTCAATCGAAAACCCGTCGTTTCCCCGGGCTCTTAGAATTCGACATCAGACGTTTAAGATCTTTCATTTTGACGACCCGTTATCGCTGGCATAAGCGACATGTGCCGCGTACGAAGTCGCGGGCAGAAGCTAGTTTTGAATAAAATATGTACTAATATTATAAAGCTGAAGAGTTTGTTTATTTGTTTGAACGCGCTAATCTCAGGAACTACTGGTCCGAATTGAAAAATTATTTCAGTGTTATATAGCCCATTTATCGATGAAGGTTATGGGCTACTTTTTATCCAGGTGCGCGCAGTAGTTCCCACGGGAAAGCGGGTGAAACCGCTGGCAGAAGCTAGTGTATAGATAAACTCTTAGTTACCTTAAAAATAGATTTATAGTTTGAATTTATTTTGCAAATTCCAGGAAGCCGTAGACGAAGCCTTAAAACACGATAGGATGCCACTGGACGGTCGTCCGATGTTCCTCTCCCGGTACTCGGCGAAGAAGTCCAAGCCTACATTCAAATACTCGACGGAAGCGGAGAAGAACAAGCTGTTTGTGAAGAACCTGCCCTTCTCGCATTGTACTAAAGACGCGCTGGCTGATGTCTTCGATAAGTACGGCAAGTTGAAGGACGTGCGGGTCGTTACGCATAAGTGAGTGTAATGTTCAGTTTTTCTGTGTATTTTTAATTAGAAAAAACACTTTTATTTTGTTAGCAAAATACTTTTGTTTTTTTATGTTAAATTGCTTTTGTTGTTGTACTGTAACTTTATGTTGGTAGAATTAGAGTGGGGCAAACATGATATCGATAATTTTCTTTATCGTTTACAAAAAAACACTGTCGATTATTACAAACGGGAGTATCGATAAAATTTTCTATAAAAATTTCTGCTGTAGATTATTGCAAACAAAAAAAAATTCAGTCCATTTCTTACACACTACATATTCCATCGTTTATTTTTCTATCCCGCAATGTCCCACTGCTGGGCAAAGCCCTCCCCATCTTGCTTCCACACTTCTCGATCTTTCGACCGAGTCCACCAGTCTTGACTATAGGCCAGGCGTCTAGGTCGTCACAACCTCTTTTTAACCGACTTCCCAAAAAGGAGGAGGTTCTCAATTCGACCGCTTCTTTTTTTTCCTTTCCAGTGTTTTTTGTGATAGTCGGTTTTTTTTTTTGTAAAAAAGTTTTTTTTTTATTTTTATCTTTTTTTCAGTTTTTCGCTCTAAATAAAACTATATCATTTTAATACCCATACCCAACCACAAGTACAAGCTCGCGTCGACGACTGTTATAGATCATCGACCGTAAAAAAAAAGCGTACGAACATTTGAACCCAGGAGATATTCTTCTTCAATTTCTCCAGGATCCCATTCCATCAGATTTCCTGTCTCCTTTTACCCATGGGCACACGCTGTGAAGGAAACACAACCCTATTCAAACAAAAAAAGCAATTTAAAATATTCGTCACCCATTGACACACTCACCATCTTCGGAAGTAAATCGGTGAACAACATAAACAAGAAAAAAAAAAAAGATACAGGTACGACATTGAGGAAACCTACCTCCTTTTTGGCGAAGTCCGGTATAAAACAACGAACGGTTGTTTGACGACCCTAGGACGCAGGTGCTGCCTATTAGTCAAGAACTGTGGACTCTGGTCGGAAGATCGGGAGAAGTTGTGGAAAGCAAGATGGGAGGGCTTTGCCCAGCCAGTGGACATTGCGGACCGCGCTATATATAGCTATAGGAATAAGAGAAACAATTAAGTAAAAACGCACATGGAATATTTTGTACGTGGTGTAAAGGAACAATTTGACTTCTGAATTTTTTTTTTTGTTGCAATAATCTTACAGACAAGAAATTTTATTAGAAATTTAATTCGATAAACTCCCCGTTGTTTAATAATCGACAGTTGTTTTTTGTAAACGGATAAAAGACACAATTACTCGATATCACTGTTAGCCCACCTCTAATTCTACCAACAACATAAAGTATACAGTACCAAAACAAACAACAAAGCACATTTAACATAAAAAAACAAAAAGTTATTTTTAGCTAACAAAATAAAAAGTGTTTTTTCTAATTAAAATACCACAAGAAAAAACTAACAATTACCACTCCACTTATTGCGCTAACGATCCCGCACCGTCCTTCAACCTTGGCGTACTTATTATCGCAAAGACAATCAGCCAGCGGCGTCTATTAGTACCACAATGCGAGAAGGGGCCCAGCGTTCCCTTCACCAAACACAGGCCTTGTTTTCTATCTTTTCCGCTTCCCGTCGAGGAGTATTTTGAATGAGGCTTGCGACTATTCATTCGCCGACAGTACCGGGAGAGGAATCGGACGACCGTCCAGTGGCATTAACCTTATCGTGTGTTTAAGGCTTCGGTCTACGGGCTTCTGGCAATTTGCACAAATAATATATCAAAACTTATAACAAATCTATTTTTAAGGTAACTACAGAAGTTAATCTACTTTACCACTTAGACTTCTAGCCAGGCGGTCTTCACCCGCTTTCCCGAGGAACTACTGCGCGCACCTGGATTAAAAAAAGTAAGCCCATAACCTTCATCGATAAATGACGGCTAATAATAACCAACTGAAATAATTTTTTCAAATTCGGAAAACAGGTAAGCTCCTGAAGATTAGCGCAGTATCACACAAATAACAAAACTTCTTCACGCTTTATAATATTAGTACATATTTTATTTCCCCAAATTACTAAGCTTTCTGCCCGCGACTTCTGTACGCGGCACATGTCGCTTTATGCCAGCGATAACGGGTCGTTCAAAATGAAAGATCTCTTTAAACAGTCTGATTGTCGATAAAAAAAGTCCCGGAATTCTAAAACCAGAGGCCCGGAAATCGACGGGTTTTCGGATTGACGATTCGGAAGATATTCAGACTTATCATTTAACCCATTACCATTGCATTGGCATCATCGGGACTGTCTTTTTTAGAATGTATTTGGAAAAACGCTCATCTATTTCCAGTAAAACGATGAAACACTTATCGGAGCAGCATACGCTCGCGACGGGGAAACTACATAAAGCAGTTCCGTTGCTGAAAAAAACAGGCAGACACTCCGTCACACAACGAAAGGCGGAAACAGCTTAATTTTTCCATTCCGTTTAGCTTAAAACTGGTACGGAGTTTCATATAGACACTTTACCCCCCCTTTTTCACCCCGGTTAAGGCAGAATTTCCAAAAATTATTATTGCGTCATTTCCTAAATTTTCTAAACCAAGTAGCCAAATATTACAATTTTTAATATGAATTACGCTTCAAACTGACGGATGTTGTCATACAATTTAACCCCCTCCTTCTTTTCACCCCTAAAGCAGCGAATTTTCCAAAAAAAAATATAGCCTATATGTTATTCTTGATATTAAGCTTTATATGTCTTGCCAATTCCATCCCTAAAAATCCTCCAGTGGATCCCTGACGTA
Source organism: Heliothis virescens (assembly GCA_002382865.2). NCBI lineage: Eukaryota > Metazoa > Arthropoda > Insecta > Lepidoptera > Noctuidae > Heliothis > Heliothis virescens. Next base: position 4,819,922 of record NWSH02000085.1, read on the forward strand.
GCGTGTGCAAAAAACAGACAAACAAACATCACAACAAGCGCACAAAATTTTTTTTCGAATTCTTTACTCTTTACTATTACCATATTATTATAACACTAAATATTTTGTTGTACAAATATTAAATGTACAGAACCACGATTTTTTTACTGTTTAATTACTATGTAATTAAGATTTGTATTTATTCTTTGTTATTACAAATTTTTTGTATTGTAGCATTCATCAATATTGTGATCTCTACCAAATATTGTAGAATTCTACAAATAATTGATGATGAATATACCCATATAGCCAAAAAACCCATAGGAAATGTGATATGCTCTTACAAAACCACGGCAAAACAACGATAATTCTGTGACTTTGAACCTTTAAAAAATTATTAAGTGCGATACCCACCCTACCAATGTATGAGTTTAACAACGTAGGGGTTTTCAATATACAACTATTTACAGGGATTACAGCCCTGAGGTAACCTCGGATATCTTTGAAGATTCCTTATCTGACCATGCAATTTTAAAAGCTTAAATGACGGGACTATCCATTGTTTCCCACAAGATTAGTGGAAGGGGAAAACCAAAGTAGCCTTGCTTCACAATGCGATACCTACTTTGGCAAGTGGTCAGTTCTTCTATCCACTTAACTATTCCATCTACATAATAACACTATTCCGGAAGACAAAACAGGAATATACTACTGTGTGTTTATACTGGCCATAACCAGATGGGATCCGCCGAATGCTTTGATCCCTTCCAAACTATTCGCAGGTGAAATTAAATCCACCCGTTCAAACTGTGCTGACAGCCTTGTCGTCGGAGTCTCTGCTCGTCCATACTACAATAACAATAAAACTATTACTGTTTATTGATGGTATTAAAACGTTTATACAAGTTTTTTCGACCTTTTATGAATTTGCGGGACTTACGCAGTTTCATTTTAGTATTCAGGTTATTTTCGTTTTTTTTTAGGTTTGATGATGCAGAAGCGTTTAATCGATAATCGATAAAAAAAAGTACCGGACGGCGAACAGGGTCAACCCACACAATCTGTCCACTATTATGGAAAGGTGGAAAAATCAGGTGATTCGGGAGAAATTTGCGACAGATTCTGAGGGTAAGATTTGATGATGGCGGGTCTTGACCTAAGTTAGTTGCTATCAAATCTAGCTTGCCTGAATTGACTCTGAGGAAAATACGCCGAGTACTATAAATGTTATAAAGTTTGTTAGTTGTATTGCTTTTTATACTTAAACTTGAAATTCCACGGTTGCTGACTAACGACAAGGGAGAGTGGCAGGCCGTTCCCTCTTATGTTGGGCCAGGGTCGTGCGGACTCCGCTACTGTTCCGTTCGTTGACCGCTCTGCTTCTCACCCAACTGCCGAAAAATACATTCATATTTTAATGCAAATTTGAATAAAAAAAAGTATTTTAAGGGGCAAACAAAATAACAAATAGATGCTCAATTGCCCAAAAAAAGTTCAGTAAGAGATGGGTCCTTCCCACAATAAAGCCGCTCTTTGTATGAAAATTTTCATCGCAATATTTGTTATTTTTTATCCTGACCCCAACAAGGAGCACGATCTTAATTCGATTCTTTCATGTGTTCATATTATAAATTATTTTTTTCTTTTCATTCATATATTGATCAACAAATACTATGCTAGTTACAACCGCTTACTATTGCTTGTCTTGTATTCTACATATACAAAACTAAGATGCCCCACAAGTAACTAACAAGTACATACCCATTTCATCTTCTTTCTCACATTGAGAAATCCCTCTTAACTCCCCCCGTGTTCCTCCTTGATTCCACTTCCATCTCAAACCTCCTTTTCTTCCGCTTGCCTTCAGCCCCTCAATCAGCGTCCGTCGGAACTTGCCGTTTCCCCTTGCCCTTGTCCTTGACTTCCCTCTTTAGAACTTCTTTTATCAAACCGGACTCTGGTTGGTTCAGGTTTGCCCTTTTTCTTTTGCTTGTTTTCTTGGCGATCAATTCTTTGTCCTATCATCGCTAGGTAGCTGTTTCCGCGCCACTCTTATTGTACATTTTGCCTGGAAATAGAAAGTAAGGTTATAGCTAGTCAAGCTTTTACGGGGGGCAGTTTCGCCCGCTTTCGTGCGAATCTAACTCTCTGCGTCCGCCAGGATATAAAATAGTAGCCTTACCGCCTTCTTTGATTATAAAATACGGGCATCTAACACTGAAATAATGTTTTATTAAATCTGTGACAGGTTAAGTAGAAACATGAGATTAGCCTAGGCCGGTGTTTGAGTAGCAGAAGTATACTCTTCAGCTTTATAATATACTTAGCTTTCCGCCCCGCGTCTTCGGACCCCGACGACTGGATTCGGCGTTACGGACCCCAACACAGCCTGCCAATCCTACAACCCATCCATCAAAGGCCCAAACAATATTTTGTTTTTTCCCTCGGGGAGGAATATTCTATTTTTTCGGGATACAAGTACCCCATTATTTAATCCGGGACTTCTAACCTTTACGTCTGCAAAAAATTTCAAAAAGCAATGGTTCATGATAGTTACGGCGCTTGAAATGCAAAGCGCGAAACAATACAAAACAACAAAAACAAACTCACTTTCCGCATTTTTAATATTACGTAATAGGAAAGTAGGATTTCTATGTCCAGGGACTCAATAACTTTTCACATGTATGTAATACTTATATTGTGCACCATGGACCCTGTCGGACAGCAAAAAAAAGTTAATGCGTTATATTTTCATAAACTTCGACAAACTTATCTCCAGGTCGCTACAAGTGGTCCGTCGTATTTCCGTCCCTCCTCTGTATGCGAGGTCCACCAGTCGCCGCTATAGGACGATTAGCTCCTTCGACTGAAACCGGCAAAGCGCACGAACGCAATCCAGATCACTCCGGCATTATTCTCAAGTTAATGGTCTTCGGGGCGTGCGGTTGCTTTTTTCTTAATATGAAGAAAGCCTCCCAGTTATTTGGACATCGTTCTTTTTCCGCCCGTTATTCCCTGTCTGATCCCAGATCCTACGTTTTCATTCACCGTGGTAGATATTTTGAACTTATCAAGAATACTATAACATATATTTTCATATATTCGTTATATTCAAAGTTACTTTTACAATTCTAGCATGAATACCATTGAGGTTTCAAAAAAAACCATACAGGAGCCATAGCGGGGATTGATATTGAATGAGTATTTAGCATTATTATTTTATTTTTGAGCTTGTAAGGAAGCTAATAGAAAATTATGAAATTCTGCCTCCATTTCACCAACTAATATTGCAAATGTGAAGAGTTTAACGACGTGTAATGTTTTTACTTTTTCGATGCACAAAACGACCGAACACAGATTTTGATGAAACTCGCAGTAAACATAGCTATACATCAAAATAGAGCGTTACATCTTATCCGGTGTGAACAGGCAAGGCTATTAAATGATATTTTACAAACCAATCCATTAATGTTTCCCCCACTATTTACAATAGTTAATGGATTACAGCATACAAATGAGACATTAACGCGATAGTAAAGTGCAATTAATCCACCGAATGTTAATCAGTGACCAAAAAGTTATGGTGTCCAGTCGATGAGGTGAAACAAATCCCGTCGCCACTAATTGTTGATTCATTTAAGGGGGGTTTGCAAGGGAGCCCAGCCCCGCTACGCAAAACAGCTAAACAAATACAATAAAAAATTGAAAAGTAATGGAATTTGATTTTGAGTGCCCATGTTCCCCTATACCTATTATAATTTTTTTTGTTGAGAGGTAAATTGTTTTTATCTTAAAACCCCACTGTATTGCTTGTCCACGGTTAATTTGTTTATATTACAATTGACCAACTAACTTTAAATTTATAGAAGTGTATTATTTCTGATATCTCATGTAGATATGCCTACCCATGCTCACCTTAAAAGTACCTACATTGTGGCAGGCCACCTTAACTGAACGCGTCTAATTCAGTATATAATTTCTCTTTCCAAATCTAGGCCCTATTGACTTCTGTCTATACTTCATCTCCATAGAAATATATTTCACATCTAGTCCTAAATAAAATTTCTTTTATTTGGGGGTTTTTGTCTTGGGGGGCACTAACAAAAAAATATCGGGAGCCTTAATCTGAGCTACACTCTGTCAGACATATGTTTCGGGTGACAACATACCTTATCAGTGTCTGATAGAACGTCTATGCTTCTTCATCAGTGTTTTTATCTTATTT
>NWSH02000085.1:4834535-4894302 GCA_002382865.2 Heliothis virescens
AGCCCCGTACCCACCTAGCGCACACGCTCGCGCGGCATCCTCGCGAGCCAAACGCTCGGCTGGTGTGGACGTGCCTCGGCCTGCCGCGGGCGCGCATTTGCTCGACCGAGCACGGCTCGGCGACGAGCCATCTGTTGTCGGTAAACTTGACGCGCTCAAAGGTGCCTCAGTGAGCGCTGTGCGTTAGGTGGGGACGGTTATGTTTTGGTTCGCGCGCGAAGCTACTAGACAGGTCGCGCGGCAAAAGTGGAAAATAACAATGAGCACAAATTTTCGAAGTCTTGTACGGACATTCGTGTAAAATTATTTACAGTCTGATCATAATAATATACTAGATCTCCCAGTAATCTATTTCCATATTGGTGGCGACGCTCATAAATTTTTCTAATCCAGAAGCGTCTAGGTTTTTTCTTGATACGTGACTGTTTTCGTTTCTTTAAACAATAAGCAGCTAGGAAAATAGCTGCAGCTGAATATACACGACTGTCCATTACTAATACTCGCGGACTTATGATGGCTCTGCCTGCTTCGCGAGGCGGCCTCGTGTAAATTGAACAAAACTACTGAGGCTGCCGCGGGAGCCATCGCTCGCGATCCGGACACCGAGGCTGCCGCGCGAGCCTGCGCGCTAGGTGGGTACCCGGCTAAAGCCGCGTCGCGTCACGTCGCGTCTCGGTGTGAGTTGACCCATAGTGCCAGTTTCTTTTTTAATTGACTATTCTTCAATGGCATAATCTGTTAGATAGGTATCTAGCACTTGTATCTGGAGTCTATGAAACCGTATATTACCAAAAATAATGACGACCATCAGAAAGTTCTTTATGATAGGTATAAAGAAAACGACAGCTTGATAATAAAAACATTTTATTTTATAAAAAATACAATGTACACTTTACAATCTCAATAGAGAAATATATAATTTCTTCTTATATACATCGAGAGTCGTCTACAATAAATAACTCTAAAAGCATATTATAGTTATTGCAACTGGAAATTATAGTCTAAACAATATACTTCGAAATGAACTTTGTACTTCAGCGTCTAACCTTAGCGGAATCTGAGATATGTATTGGACCCTCAGGTCAGCACCGGTCCTGTCACAGCCCCAATTGTCAAATACTGTATTACTGTCCACACTTCAACGTTTCTCATGGTTGACGACAAGAGTTGCGCATACGACGACATTCAACAAGGCGAATAACATCATAATAGTAAATATTATTTGATCGTTTCGCATATTTCTCGAATGTTCGAAAATTTATTTTAAGGTCATGGCACACATGAACGGCACGGCACGGGGCGGCTGTTGTTAGACAGCTGCAAGCTCGCTGTCATCCCGCCGTTGACTTCTTATATTGACGTTATAAAATATAAGAAGCCCGGCTTCGAACGAACACAATGCAAAAAAACAGTATTCCTCCACTATTTAATGTATGTTACTATACATATAAGCCTTATTCTTTAATCACTCTATCTTTTAAAAAAACCGCATCAAAATCCATTTCGTTATTTTAAAGATTGAATCATACATAGGGACAGAGAAAGCGACTTTGTTTTAGACTATGTAGTGATGAGACACGATTTGAGGGTAAATTTCAATGGCAAGTTAATCGCTGGGTTGGAGCTGCGCCGTGCCGCGCCGTTCATATATGCCATAACCTTAATATCTATTAGACTACGACTTCAACTTCAAATAAAAGTTGAGAAGTTTCCAAAGTTTCAAAGGTTCGCTCTATGTAAATTTGTGCTAAATACATAATGGCACTGTCATTTTTAGAAAATGGCAATTTAAACATATGTAAATAATGATAACAAATACTCTACGTTAAACGTAAGGCATAACGTTTGCACCAGAATTCAAACCCTTATTAATTATATAAGGGTTCTTTCAAACTGGACGTTTTGTGTCGATACGACTGTAGAGCGTTTGTCGTCTTACGCATGTTCACTTGTTTTCATACAAAGTGTATGGTAGCCACCTCGCAGCAGCATCGACAAAAAACGTCCTATTTGAAGGAAACCTAACGAACCGTTATACAGGTTCCAAACAAAGTTCTAGATAGTTATCTGACAAATCATGCTATAGATTTTTTATTTGACTACTTTTCTAAGACATTATCTGTCAACTATCTAAACTTTATCTGAAACCCAATAAATTGTGTGCTGAATCAAGGAGGTTGGCACTAAGACTCGTCATATCAGTTCTGTGTGGCAGGTGACAAGCCTAAGAGTCCCCTTGACTTGAAAAATAGTCCACTATTAACACAACCGCACAGTCTATCCAACATTGAGCTTACACTTTGAGTATCTTAACGTAAAAAGGAACGTGGTACAAGTGCTACTAAGTAAAAGCTAGTGTCAGTTAATATGAGCACCGTTATGCCACCTCTTTTTTGAGCGCTCGAATGCTTCTATTATGCAGGCTCTGTGGAAAAAATAATTTCAAATTAGAGTACGGGACGATACGGGTTTTGTCTGTTCCAAATCTGAGGGTGTTAATTGTGCAATTGCCTGAATGAAGGAATTCTTGGGACTTAAGCTCATAGTTCGCACCATGTAACTTTGCATTTTGATGTACGTTATTGATACCTTGCACATTTGGTCGTTCATGCATTGCCGAGAAGCTTTGCTTGTCCGAAGGTTACTACTTCACAAAAATATAAAAATGTTTTAACAAAATACTACTGCGCATGCGAAAGGTGTCAAATACTAGCTTCAGAACTGCAAATTTATTTATTGTTAAGGATTATTTATGTTACCTGAAGAGTGACTGGTGGAGTATGTACGCGGAGACGTGCCCAGCATCCACGTATCGGACCTCGGCACCCGGCCAGATTTCCTCCAGTGTGCCCACGTCTTCTCGAGGAACGTACGCGTCGTGCTTCGCGCATACCGCTGTCAAGGCGAAGGTTTATAAGTTAATACTAGAATTATTCGCTTTAAAATAACTTTTTTGAACAATGCAGCTGATTAACTTTAGTATAACTGAACAATAACATTAAAACTTAACAAAATTTTAGCTCTACCTAATAATAATTAACTTAAGCCAGGTTTATAACTTGTAGATATAGACTTATACTTGTAGATATGACAAATATATTAAATCTAAATGAGGAGGGATTCGGGGGCATTGACAAAACAAAGACGTTGGTTCTCGTGTTTGCATTACATGTACACCATTAAGTCAAATTACAACTTATTCAAGTTCTATCCTCATCTGCCCATTAATGTCTATCCAATGCTAACAATGTCAAATCCTTGCCAAGATGTTTCAGCTATAAATATCGCTTAGAACGTGAAAGTGCTTACGAAATTATAATTCTACCGACTATTTTCGTTGCATCAATATGATGCAACTTAATTGATCAAGAAGAATAAGGATAAATTCGATACTATAGGTAGAATAATAAGCGTCTTTACAAATGTGACTGACATATAAACCAACGCAAGTCACCATCTTTATAACAGAAATATATATTAACATATCTAGCAGGTGTGGCTGAATGCTGCAATGTACAGACATAAGCACATCAAGTTACCACAATCTGTCAAATTTCTTTGATTAGTAAAATTTGACAGATTCGGGTACCGTGACCTGCTGTTGTCTGTACAAGCCTCGTATGTCTTTCAAAGTATGCTATCGTAAATTACACGTGCATGGCCTCGTAATACAATACACGTGGATTGGTTTTGATAAGTGCCAAGTTAGAACATGTTCCAAAATATGTGAGTCTAGTGCATGCCATTGCTTTATAAGACTAGTTTTCGTGTTTTCTAGACTAATATGACAAGGCTAGACTTCCAGACTTTTTTTTAATATGTTCTTACGGCCAAATACTGAAACGTCATTTAATTTAAAGTGCTGCTAAAACATAATTCCCCACCTTATTATAAAACGTGATTTTAAAAAGTACCGGAGTTAGTACTAGATTTAGAGCTTTAACTTTGTTCGAGACAATGTTTTACACCTAGTACTAAAGCCGGTACTTTCTTAGGTCCAGGTTTTGTTCAACTTACCAATAATCAACGAGGTATCAAACGGCACCGAGAAGTTACTAAGATGCGTACATTCATCCATGATCCCCCTCATAAACTGTAGCGTCTCTCTGTCTCTCCAATGTATTTTGCTTATGTCTATCTTCTTCCCACTCTTCGTGCCCGATCTTAAGAACGGAAAGTTCACCCAAAGATCTGACGTAAATTCCGATATATTCCAAGATTTTTCTGGTTTTTTAATAATTTCCTTTTTTGGCGGATCTACGATAATTTCAGTTTCTTTGATGATTTTTGATGCTTGTACTAGGGTTGGAGGTGGCGTGGTATTGTGTCTTTCATCGGCCCCCCTCTGTATTGTTTGTAATAACTCCTGTAGGCCGGCTGAAAGAAAAAATATATTTTCATGAAGTCTTATTTTAATATTTATCATCGACATTCTCCATTTTAGGAGCATAAGCTTTGTTATTTCATGTTAGTTTACTCACCACACACCTAATTTTTCAAGTCAAACTTCAAAGTAGATGCTGTTTTATCTTACCTGTAATGTTGGCTGCGTTTGCGCATATACAATTGCTACAACACTAACTAATGCTTGTGGAATGAAAGTAGAACGATTTTTTTTTAAAAGCTTTTGATATTAGCCCAATTGTATCTGCGTAGATTTTAGCACACCCAACATCAAATGTGCACTTACCAACTTTACATTTAAGTAAGACCTTCTTTAGTCTCTGCTCGCTCAAGTTGTTGATATCGTCGATGTCGGCCGGCTCGAGCACGAACTTCTCGTTGGACGTCAACTTGTCGTACAACTGTCGACTGATCTTCTTCTCATCCAACAACTTCTTCAGCTCTTCATGCAGGTTCTCGATTCGTAACAAAGTTTCCGACTTCGCTACATGCTTAGGCACTTCGTTGTTCACTTTTATAATATTCCTTTTTACGTCTATAATTTCTTTTGGCACTTCTGCGCTAGTTTCCTTGTACGTTATGTCTAATTTTTTTTTGTTTTCGGTAGAACTTTTTACTGTTTGTACTTGAGGTTTGTTGGTTTGCGGTATGTCCATGGTTTGTGAGTAGGTGCGTGCGAACTTCTTGCCGGCGAGGAAGGCCTCGTCCACGATGGTCACCATCTTGGACAGTTTCTCCCTGTACTCGCCGTCTGACAGGTACTGGTCCTCTAGCAAGTCCCAGTTTATTGATTGTGACATTACACCCTGGAATTTAGGTCCCCAGGTTATTACATACGTTTATTTGAAATTGAACCTTAAGTATAGCTAAATAGAGTTCAGTATACCTGTAAGAATACCGCAGAGGCTGTCGACCAAGATAGGCACGGGACTAGTACTAGAGGCTTCGGCCAGTTTGTTGCCGCCAGTGACGCCATCTGTCCAAGGAGTAGAATCAATAAATTACCTATGTTATTTACTAAATGATTATGAGCATTTAGTTGAAGTTTCTCTCATCTGTCTGTGAATCAATTTTGCTTTTTGTGGGTTAGAATAGGTTATAGGTTTGTTATGGATGCCAGATAGGACAACGAAAGCTGAATCAAAAATTTTATAGGCTACCAAGAAATGATACGTATTTTCAATTAAATTAAAAATTATAACGTCTTTTTAATACGAATTCTAGATCTATTTGGTTCTAGATTAGGCATACTTAATTATAGTTATTACGTATCTTTGTGCTGTAATCTCGGACTTGTGGCAAAAAATAAACTATTTCTTTTCATTACTAACGTGTCCGCCCATAGAGAGTCCGGTGACGCCGAGCGGGCCGAGCCCGTTGCGCTCGCACCAGTGGAACAGCACCAGCGACTCCAGGATCAGACACCCGCCCATCACGAAGATATCCGACACGTTGTGAAGAGATGAACGACTGATCAGAAAAGGGTCAATCATTATATCTATACTAATATTATAAAGTTGAAGAGTTTGTTTGGTTAAAAGCGCCAATCACAGGAACTACTGGTCCAATTTCAAAAATTCTTTCAGGGTTAGGTAGCCCATTTATCAAGGAAGGATATAGGCTACTTTTTATCCGGGTGCTCGGAGAAGTTCCCACGGAATGCGGGTGACACCACTGGCGGAAGCTAGTTTTAAATAAATACTCACGATTGCTACATTTTTTAGTGAACTATGCATGTCGCAACAATAATTTGGGTCACACACCAGACAAACATAACACACATAGACAATATAATAGATATATTTGCTATCAGTATCACTCACACTTGGTCAGTCGGCTTGCGTAGTCCATAGAAGGGGTTCTCCAGTATAATGCCGCCGATGCCCGCCTCTTTTAGCAGGGGCTTCACCATCAGATTCCGCCGCCGCCAAAAAAACTACAAACAAATAAAAAAATATTAAGAAAAATTAAGAGGTTTGATGAGGATTTTTGATAGCATATTTGAACTATGACTTCTTTTTTGACGGATACTGAAAATTATTTCAGTGTAGTTGTGTCAAAACGGTTGAAAAAGTTAGATAAAGATCGTAACTTCAACTTTTAGGTCAGAAGGATTTTAGAAGATGAATGATTCACAATTATCAAGCGCTTTATAAGACCGCTAATTAAGGTCGAACACGTGGCACGTGTAAAGAAAAATATCACAAATTTAGAGATCTATATCTATAGCAAAAAGCCAAAAGTAACAACTGCATTCACGCCAAGAATACCTGGTGCGGTCAAGGATAGAATATCCTTTAATTGTATCAAACTACACCAATTTCATAGGTGTTTACGATGCTCATAATTAATAACTACTGGGCACACTGCCAACTGCCAGCATCTTAACACCGTATAAAACTCGAAAGTCAAACGAGGCTTGAAATCTAGCGTTGGCCCATAGCCAAGAAGACAACATTCGTGATACTTTTTCATAACTTTTCAAAAAAAGAACATAAAATATTTTCACGCTTGGAGGTTGGTATAAGACAGGGGTTACACGATCAGTCTGGCGTCAGTCAATTCCATCAGTCTGGTCATGAATGATGGGAGAATGATCGTGCAACCGGGTGACTGACGGACTGATGGTCCAAAATGTACCGTGTTTTTTGTCTGTCTGTCTTTCATCAGTCTTTCGTCAGTCTGTGACTGATGCCAGAATGACGCCAGACTGATCGTGTAACCCCTGTCTAAGAATGTAGGTTCGTAGCTATGGTATTTATGGAGAGTCAGCACAGCAATAACATTTGTAGGTCAATAACCGATGTTATATGATAAAAAATCGATATAACTATACCTATTGGTCATCTATCGCTTAAATATCTAGGATTACATGTTTTGGTGCAATGATTAGATAAGATAATTCGAGGTTCATATCTCAGCAGTGTTTTATGACAACATTGGAAAGACAACAGGAAAAAATATTTATGTTTATTTATGCTATTTTAACCATTAAAACAAAAAGTAATGGCTGTAACTATTGTTAATCTTGTTGAATAAGCATCGTGACTTAACGTCATGATATTATTTAGTAGGAATAAATAATGCAGCATTGATGTTTTTATGTTACGCAACTGTTTTGTTATGCCCTAATTCCTGCGTTTTTGTCGATGCATTTTAAATCCGACTAGTTTCCATCAATAACAAGTTTAATTTCAAAAGAAAAACCTTATTTACATACTATATATTTAGTTATAGACAGTATCAACTAGACGTGATTTCGTAGTTATGATACACATATAAAAGAGACAGTTGTTTTAAATGGAGATTGCTCACTGCCCCTGAAGTCTTTTCTTGCATAGACAATTGCCAACTATGTTAAGGTCGTATTCCAGTCTTCCATGGAAAATAGATAGAAAATAATGCAAAATTCAGCGACACAACTTGACGTTTGTGAGACGAAAAGTCTTTGATTAGATTTATTAATATCTCTCCTGATTTAATTTGTTATACTGATTCGTAAACTTCCTGGATCGTGTTTAAAGTATTTTAGAACGTTTTTGTACTTTGCAGTTTCGGCAGTCTGAAAGTCTGATCCAGATGTTACCGGAAGAGTTCCTCAATTATAAGCGCAAGCGCATCAATATGTTATCGGTTCATTCTGGTTTCGGCTAGTTGCACAATATTAGTGTTCAGGAAAGCCACTAAACTGGGTCTTTGCTAAGTTACAAAGTAAAAACGAATGGCAGAATATTTGTATGTTTATAAGTGTTTCTATTATGCAATGCGCATATATATTTTTTTCAGAATATCGCATGAAGTATGAAATATGAAGTTAACTTAGTTTAGACTGGTGCAGCGAGTTGCTGCGAACTACAAATCTTTACCTCTAAGTACTACAAACTTCTTGTCAGAGGGTGTGGCCACTTATAGTACAAGTATTTTTTTAAAGTTTCTAAGTACAGACGACAGCAGGTCATCGTATACGATGCTGTCAATTTTTACCAGTCAAACATTAACCTACCTCCATTGGGATAAGGTTGAAATTCGATTGCAGAAATTTGACAAATTATGGTAACTTGATGTGCTGTTGTCTGTACATTAGTCATTAATTAGGTGCACTGCACTTTGAATTGTAACGCTATAAGGAACATCTGCTCATAGCAACGTTCTTACTTTCCATGAAGCGTCAAGTGATAGACCAGCAGTTCATTACGTAAAACGACTTGCCTCTTGTAGCCTCAGATCAATCTTTATCTATCATCTATAACAACATTATCGTATGATTACAAACATTGTACGCTCGTCATCTTAGATAGTTTGAGCAACCGGAGACGCTATTGCCTTACGGCCATTCCCAATAACCTATCTAACTCTGGATTTGCTTACCAGAGATAGGAATTTGACATTACTTGTATGGGGCTACTCAAAATTTTCAGATCAAGCAAATCCAGAGATAGACAGAATATTCATTTCCGCAGTTATCCTATGCCAAAGGAGTGATCACGCCACTCACAGGTATGCCAGCCAGCTCATAAAGCACATAGAATTTCAACTTTATCTCTAAGATTACCTAACGTTGATTGGGAAAATTTGACATATTGAGGTAGGTTGATGTGCTGACCTCTGTGCATGTGTGAGTGTGACAAGATTATGTCTGTGTTTGTCAATCGTGATCAAAAATGCATGAATGAGCTACCACCGCCTGTTACGTTGCCTCACCCACCGCGTGTAAATTTAGCGGTCTTTTTGACATATAGATTTATACCCATGGCGGTTCCAGGTAGTTACACAGTCTAAGCATGTCATTGGTTCACTGGCATCGTAATCTAGTGACGTGTTCATTACCGTAGTGTCGTGCCAACGCCTTCGATAGAATACTTGTTGTTGTTTACATCGAGTAACACTGTTTGGGCGATAAACGTCATATATCATGTCCAATTTGTGAATTATAGTGTGCGTCAGTGTTTAAGGGTTAATCTTCCTTCTGATTATACATATGTATTGTTAATTGATTAGGTGTTTGTTATGATTAGAGATAAGAATGCTTAGAATCTTGTTAATAAAGGCACCCAACTATTTAACATTCAGATGTATCAAGGGTTTGCGGTCTTCTGCTAAGATAGTTAGTCTGAATAAATTTACAAGTCATATCTCCCTGAAATACGCGGAAATTTTAAGCTACAAACCTTTTAAGAAACAAATGAGGTACCAATCTGTTTTTATTTATTACTAGCTTCTGCCAGCGGTTTCACCCACGTCCCGTGGGAATTACTCAGCGCACCCGTATAAAAAGTAGCCTAGACTATCTATCTACAAAATTTAATCTAAATTTGTTCAATAGTTTTGGTGTGCAGAAAACCCGTCAGAAAGAGTTCTTTCACAGTTATAATATTAAGTGGCAGTATAATTACTATTCTTTGTACTCACATGGTCACCGGTACCGGCAAGATGTAAACAGACAGGCTTGCAGTTCTTCTCCGGCCAGTGAATGGGCAGCAGGGCTTGGAAGTGTGCCTTCTGGGCGATTTTGGGCACGATACCGGGTAGGTACCGTTCCAGCGGTGTTATAAAGTAGCCTTCGTAGAGCTTGCAGTCTGATAGCGTTTGTTGCTGTGGAGGTTAATGATATTGGTTATTTGTTGGAGTATAGATGTCTTAAGATTTTGTTGAATTTGTAAGTACTATTTAATGAAATAAATATATTTGAATTCGGTTTCTGTTGAGAATGAGAGACTTTAGATCTATATTTTTAATTTTATTTTCCATACTTGTAAATTGTTCCTTTTGAAATTAAAGTTTGGAATAATTATGATTTGCCTCTTTTTTTAAAAGTTTCCAAAAATGTTTTTCTTCACAAAACAACAAAAAAATGAAAACAAAAGTTTTTCATAATATTATTTCTATGAAAAGTTGAGATTCTTTTTTAATATAAATACAAAAAATAACCTTCAGCATAATTTATCAACAACATTAGGTTAGGTTATGAATCATTCAACATACTTAGGTACTTATGACACAAACTTTCAAAATAAAAACATCAAAAAGGAAAAAAAAAACATAAAGCAATATTTACCTTGGTAATCGTAACAGGATAGTCTCTTTCCACCAGTTTGAAACATTCATCCCGGTTCGAAACCACTTTCCTGAACTCGAATAACCTTAAAACATAACATTGGGACTGAGCGTAAACAAACTACACATTATCACAACAGCACGCCGCCGGCCGCCCGACAGCGGACCTGTTACACAACAGCTACCACATGTACTATCATCATTCTGACCTTCGCAAGTTCTCTGGTTTCCCCCATCCTTTGGTAAAGAACTTTGTCAAAAGTATACTCCTGTACACGGCATCTAATCTACTAGCCGACATGTTTCGTGACCCGGACGGTAATGGCCTGTTTCACTGACGAGTTTTATTGATGAAATCTTTTTTGATTTCGCTGTTACGATTACTGGTTGTCAATACATTTTGGTTGTGAATGACTGAGATTGAATGAGAAATGTCAACAAGGTTTTTTTCGGGATGGTCAGCTGTTAACTGTCACATTGACAGACGTGTTCGTTTTATTATTTCCACTTTTAATTAAAAATGAGGTGCTAAATCATTATTATAGAAATTAACTTGAAATAATTAACGTTGTTTAATGTATATCTGAGTAAAGCACTGCTTTTGTTTAATTACTTTAAAAATAAAGTGAATGATTTTTTTGTTGTTGTTAAAATCATGCCCCTAAAGCGAACGCACATCAGTGCGTTCCATAACCATAACATAATTTTGTAATGATCGCTATTTATTATGTTACTACTTTTTAGTTATTTTATGCGATAGATCAAGTCCTTGGTCAGGCTAAAGCTAATTTATATAGGTGTGTAATATTAATGCGTAGTCACGCAATTAGCTGATTCCTAATTGCGCAACTAGAGCATTGATTGAATAAAATAACTATAAATATTTATTGAAGATGAAGATTATGAACGCATCACGACTTCGCGCGCTAACGAATTGTTGGCGGGAAACTGAAAATTACCTGTTCCTGTTTCATACAAATAATAATTATTATGTTTTCAGCAGCTGTAATTTTACTTTCATAGACGAAATAGGTATGTATGTTATTTACTGTTTTCTTATCTGTTTATTTAGGTATCAAGTTACCACAATTTGTCAAATTTCTACGATAGATTTTCAACCTTATCAGTTTATCACAATAGTGGAAGGTGTTCAATTGGTAAAATTTAACAGATTGGTATAAGTTGACCTGCCGTTGTCTGTACGTACACCGTCACATCGTGTCGCCCAATGTTCCAAGCCACCAAAGAATTTGGCGATTATTATAAAACTTTTCCAAGTAACATCAAACCAAGTAAGGTCAAAAACAAAGCTTCAACATATACAATGGATAAGATTATAGAACTAATATTCCGAGATAAATGTTTATTTCAGTATTTACTTACCTATTTGTAAACATTGTAATTATGCCTGTAGTAAACTTAGCGGGCTCGGTAAATCTCAAAACGTAGTTACCTACTTCCTAAAGATAATCAGTGACAACAATTACAGTTGGTTAGCTTAGAACTTTACGAACCCTTTAGTTAGAACTAGGTGCGTAACCTTCTGCCTCATTGGCGTGGGGCGGGTAGCAATGCTACTTATAGTTATGTGAGTATGTGAGCGTATAGTTCATTCTTTCCCAAAGTGGGCGATAACGCCCCCTTGTGGGCGATGGAGATCTAGAGGGGGGCGGTGAGGGGCTCAGAAAAAAATGAGGGGCGCTGAAGTGATTTACGGGGCGACATGAAACTTCAGTTACTTCTTGTTTTAAAATTAATTGAAATTAAAATTCTCCTACTACACAAGTACACAATATCCATTTTTAGTTCACATTTTTATCCTATTTTGTTGTATGAATATAAACATTCACAACGCTATTTATATCTTAATTAAGATATTTAGTTAGGTATCAAACACTGAAGAATATTCGTATCTTCAAGTGTCGCAAGTGAGGTCCCCACCTCCGAAGACACAAACCGAACGCACGATTATTAATGTAGGTACCTAATGTAGTAAAAATAAAATTGAAACTAGATGATACAAATATTATAATTCATTNCTTTCCCAAAGTGGGCGATAACGCCCCCTTGTGGGCGATGGAGATCTAGAGGGGGGCGGTGAGGGGCTCAGAAAAAAATGAGGGGCGCTGAAGTGATTTACGGGGCGATATGAAACTTCAGTTACTTCTTATTTTAAAATTAATTGAAATTAAAATTCTCCTACTACACAAGTACACAATATCCATTTTTAGTTCACATTTTTATCCTATTTTGTTGTATGAATATAAACATTCACAACGCTATTTATATCTTAATTAAGATATTTAGTTAGGTATCAAACACTGAAGAATATTCGTATCTTCAAGTGTCGCAAGTGAGGTCCCCACCTCCGAAGACACAAACCGAACGCACGATTATTAATGTAGGTACCTAATGTAGTAAAAATAAAATTGAAACTAGATGATACAAATATTATAATTCATTTAAACAACAACAGTAATACATACGTTATAGAGGTTTATAAGGTTTTTTTTTTTTTTTTTTTTTAAATCGGTTTATAAGGTGAAAAATAAATGGGGGCGCTACAAAATAACTGATTTTGAAAGTGGGCGTTAGATGAAAATAGTTTGGGAACCTCTGTATAGTTAATCAGGCACTGTTACGGACATACTATTCATTGAAAGTTAAGTTAAACATAACTGTCGCTTTTAGCGATCATTGCCTAGATCACATTATACCTAATGTGGATTACTGATTGATGCGGATGTTTTTTATTATTATATAGGTATGTACCTAATGAAAATTGTGTAATAATACGTAATCCCACATAAGTACCTACATGATTATGTTAATTAAACAAACAACAACTTCAACGTACTTGAACAAAAGGACTATAAAAATGACAATAACTAGACGTATTGGTTTTCGTAAAAGGAGCGCTCCCATTCTTAACTGAAGTAATATATTAGGCATTTAAATGCTAATTCTTATGTAGGATGATCCGTGATGGCCTGCGTTAATGAGAAATGACATTTCTTTTATAAGGTAACGCGAAGTTGTTTATTTTATTAATTTATTTGAAGATCGTTTATCAGAATTTAATAAAGGATGTCTTGGAGATGTCCTTGAAGTTTGAAAGGAGATTTTTTATTGCCGGATTCTATCAATTAATTTAATGTGATCTAATCTCGTTTCTTGACCAAATCCGAAAAGATGGAGACCATTTAGTTTGAAAAACCAGGTTGGTAGAATAGGATTATTTTGGATTTCCTAAAATTATCAAACGCAATTAATTTTAAAATAGATGTAATAATAAGATGAAAATAGATGGGTAAGTTTTTAACTAAATCATTAGAAGCTTAGGCTTAATGATTAATTACGAGCAGAGATCCAAATACAAGAGCATCTTGCCTTGCTCTGCTGTCATACTTAATTAATTATGTGGAAGCCTATATTAGTTTGTATGATCATAATTATAAGTACAAGTGGGCGGCAATGATTAATATACTTATCTACATATTTTATACCTAATAGAAATATGTACCTAAGTGTCTAATTAGTTGATTGGCTTTATTGATTGGCATTAGTGAAGTTGCTACGTACAGGGCATATAACTCCAAAGTTTACGTCAACAAACCTCTAAAGTTCTATAGTTGCCATAAATGGCCTATTACCATATAAAATGGTCCATTTTCCGATAAAACCCATAGGATCAGGTGTAAGAGCTATTATGTCATCGTGTGGGCCGAACTGACTCACTTACCAATTTCTGTTAGTGGGTTGCCAAAAAAATATGCTAAAGTTGGTATTTAAATCTTATTATGTTTTCCGAATCTTCAAAAAATAGATGATAATTGAGAAGAATTTATTATTTAGTGTTTATCAGTTTGATGTTATTTTGTTACCAAGCGATTTCGCGTGGGTTTAAGTGACTCAAGATGGATTTGGACTTGTTATTGGGTTT
The DNA here is from genome assembly GCA_002382865.2 of Heliothis virescens. NCBI lineage: Eukaryota > Metazoa > Arthropoda > Insecta > Lepidoptera > Noctuidae > Heliothis > Heliothis virescens. Next base: position 4,848,937 of record NWSH02000085.1, read on the forward strand.
TAACTTCAACAAAATGTCGATGGACGACCGAGCCTGGATGCAGGCTACCCTTCCCATCCGCATGGGAGGACTTGGCGTCCGCAAAATCTCCAGTATAAGTTTACCGGCCTTCATATCCTCCGTCCATGGTACTGAGAAGTTGACCAGGAAAATCTTACCTACCACACTGGTCAATTTTAACGTACCATGCTTGATGGATGCTATGGACGCCTGGAAAATCTCCTGCCCGAATACCGATCCACCCGCCAACCCGTCCTCCCAGAGACAGTGGGATGAGCCCCTCTGCAGTCTAACCCGGAAAAACCTGATCGAGACGTCAAGTTCTTCTGCAGAGCGAGCGCGCCTGCTGGCTGTGGGCGAATGGGAGTCGGGTCTCTGGCTTCAGGCACTTCCGTCATCCAATATCGGCACCATGTTTGATGACACTACTTTTAGGCTTGCTGTCTGTCTGCGTCTGGGCGCCTCATGCTGCTCTCCTCATCGCTGCCACTGTGGTGAAGCTGTCAACAGCCTCGGCCACCACGGCCTGTCCTGCAGCCGGAGTGCGGGCCGCATACCACGTCATGCGAATATCAATGACATAATCCGTCGCGCTCTTGTCGCCGTCGGCGTTCCAGCTGTGTTAGAACCAAACGGCTTGGCACGCGACGATGGCAAGAGACCAGATGGTATGTCGTTATTTCCGTGGAAGATGGGTAGGACTTTAGTGTGGGACGCAACATGCGTCGACACTCTTGCGCCATCCCACCTTCCTAGAACTGCGTGTTGTGCTGGCTCCGCTGCTGCTGAAGCAGAGAACCTCAAGCGGCGGAAATATAGTAGCCTTATCGGCAACTATATTTTTGAGCCGTTTGGGGTTGAAACTCTCGGGTCGTGGGGACCGAGTGCTCGCCTCCTCTTCAAGGACATCGCAAAGCGATTGGTTGACACTTCCCGTGACCCAAAGGCTGGCTTCTATTTCGGTCAACGAATAAGCATTGCAATCCAACGAGGCAATGCCGCCAGCCTTTTGGGTACACTCCCGGTTGGCAGCGATCAGGAGGAATTTTTTGACGCAATTTTTTAGTTTTAAGTTTGTAAATATTATAAAATAGATGAGTACTTTGTAAATATTATGTAAATAAAAAAGAATCAGACAAATACAAATAAGTACTTATATGAATAAAAAAATACTTCAACAAAACAATTATGATTTCTTGGTATCGAATCTTCTGTTTCAGAGGAGATCTTATTTGCCACATTTTTATAGACGGTGTTTCATCATCTCAGTGAGAAGTAATAATACTGCAGTTGACGTAAATTAACAATCTTAGTTTTCCTCCCACAAAAACACTGTAGGTATACCAAAGATTTCTGACGAGGTTTTGAATTTAGGAAATCCTAAGATTATAAATAATCACGAGGCCACCTTAAAAAGACTTGAATAATAAAATTATTATAATATAGAATGTCATGAGGAAAAATCTACGTCTGGCACTACGTGTTACGAGCTTTTTCATAAAAAGTAAGTATGGACCAAAATCTTGGAGATTGAAGGACCAAGAATTACTTAATGGGATATCCTTGTTAAAACAGATGTATAAAGCTAAGTAAATAAATGACATCACTGCTGTCTTGATTTGTATCACTCACGATCACGGCCGCTGTAAGTTCGCGCGCACCAAATATGGCGCTAAAGAAAAGTCGTTGAGTACAATCGAATTTTAAAATCAAGTCTAGCTTTTGTTCCACGTTCCGCTTGCCGGATATTATAGATGAATAGTTTTATCATTTAAATAACAATTGGCTTTCGAAGTACAGGGTGTGGAACTTGAATGGGACAGTACAAAAAGTTTTTTTATGCTCTGATTACTTCATTTCCTAATAGTGGAAAATAGTACCTACCTACAGTTTTATACGATAAGGAAGTATATATCGACCGTTTGAATTTTTATCTCTCTGGGAATGGGATCAATTTGTTGGGATAAAATCAAAAATGTGGTTAAACTATCTCTATAACATTATTGTATGAGATCATATAAGCCTAAAACTGTCTAATATTGTTGCGACGTGGAATGAATTAAGAAAGGTAAAACTTTACCGGACTATGCAGCCCAGATAGTAGGCTTTGCAGCCTATTTTATACACCTAAATTAGCAATGGCCACTGACTGTAGTTGGAAGATAAGCACTTTTAATTAAGGAGCGAAGTCGTCGAATGGCTTTACCTGTGCTACGAAAGGGTTGTCAGACATCTAATCACTCATAATTTCTCCTGCAAGCTTGTTTGGTTCTACATAAGTTACTTATTAAGGTTTTGAAAAGCCTGCAGTCCACCATGGTAGGTTGTGTCCACCATGGTAGTAGTCCACCTGTGAGGAAGTAAGGATTATCGGCACAATACCAACCAGATACTTCCCTTCTCTGTCTGTTACTTAAGAAACCTTTCAATTTCAATTTCAATACACAGATTTAAATCGATAGCCTTACGAGGCCTTACGTCATTCGATATGATATTGAGGATACTTTTAATTTGGACGATGGACGCTAAATAATAACAATAAATCGACATTAATTTTAAAAAGTTGCGGGAGGATTAATTAATTAAGACTTCCTGCTTCTGCTTTTCAGAATGTAACAATAACCTTCGTTTGGCATAAAGTTCACCGGGTTAGTGTCTTTATTAGAGTGCACTAAAGACGAGCTTGTGTTGGACCTTCTGTTAACCTTAGCATTCAGTGGGTTCGTCCACCAATAAAAGACATTCATGTTAATCGGCTACAAAAAAAAATATATTTAAAAAATTGTATCGTGTGGATTGACTGCTAACTCCCATTGCTCACATTCTGCAAAAGTACCTGATTACCGTAGGCTGTGCGGATCCGGAAGTGCGCAATTTTTTTTTGTTATCGTCACCTGTTCGTGTTTTTGGTTGTGTTATTGTGTTGACGTTGTGCCTGATGCAATGAAAGCTCGTCAACAGATATTTCCGCGTTAAACTTCTGAAACTTCCAGGACAGGATTGATCATTTTTTTTCGGATGCTAACGTTTAGGTGCAACCACAGGTACAACCAGGTACAACGAAGTAATTTTCACGCTTTTCTTTGCTACGAATGTCAAACTTTAGACAAACATAGTTGACTTCAATGTTTCACTTAGGGCATAAAAGTGTGTATCGGGAACCGCATCTTTATCGATTTGAATTGGAGCAGTCGTTAAAAAAATAAGTAACAAGAGTGGTAAGATTTACGACATTAAAGTAACTAAGTAAGCATTTTCAAAAAATATAGGAGGGAAAAACGCCCCCTTTAGTGGAAAATAAGGTAATTTTATTTCTGTATCTTTCAGCACACATAATGTATTTTTGAAAAATAAAAGAGTTGCTGATAGCAACAGTGTTATGAATGGGCTTAAGCAGGGGTTGTAAGCATTTCCTATCGCCCTGGCCACATTTAATTCCTCACAGGTTTTCCTCAAGGGAAAAAGATTGATAACACAGCCGGGTTCAACGCCTGTTGACAATACCTGCCTATTAACCATATGTATTTCTATACAAACAAGAAGTATGTACGTATAGGCGGCGGCGTAGGCGCTTCCAACAGTATAAGGCCAGTGCACATACGAACCGGACTGTTATCTCACCGCGAGAAAATACACGAAACAGACGTAAGTGTTGTGGCTGCAGCTTAAAAAAATATCAGTGCAAAAAGTTTGATTAAAAAAGTATCTATTAATTTTATTAATAATTTTGAGTGTGCAGTGAGTGATATCGGATTAATATTGGCTACTAACTATTTATGTATTTGGTTATGTAAAATTGGTGAAGGTGTAATGTAAACATAATTATTTAATTTGTCTCTCCTAAGTTGCATACAAAAAATCCTAACTGGAATATAATAGTGCCTTAGCTTTATGTCAATAAATATGTTGTACTTACTCAAGCTAACTGAGGCTTTTATAAAGCTAATAAGTGTTAATTTTTTACGAAAGCTTAGGATAAAACGGCTATATATCAGTTTTTTTTTTTAATATGATGAACTACCAAGGTTCTTACACGCTTTAGCCATGAACTTTCTCAAAATATTTTAAACTAGCCGTTTTCCCGCGGTTTCACTCGCATCCCGTGGGAATTACTGCCCGTACCCGGATAAAATATAGCCTATGTCACTCGTGGATAATGTAGCTTTCGAATGGTGAAAGAATTTTTAAAATCGGTCCAGTAGTTTTTGAGCCTATTCATTACAACCAAACAAACAAACAAAGTTTTCCTCTTTATAATATTAGTATAGATTAATTACCTACATAACATTAATTTCAGCGAACTCTTAGTTGGTTTTAGTAACGGACGCGTCATTACCATATACAGAAGAAAATGTAGGGGTCAAGCGTAATTCCAAGTAATTTATATTTACCTGATGACTCATTGAGCCACATACAACCTTCAATGACGTCGTAACTCATTCATAATGATCGTTTGTTCACATCAATGATGAGGCGACGAGGAAGTTTTACAAACGGTTGCTAACTGCAATTTGCTTAACCAAGATAACATTAAATAAATTGGCTATGCATTAATAATTTATTTTCTGCTTGACTCTAATTGATAGTAATTTAATTTATTGAGTTTAGATACTAACTAGACATTTAATGCAAATATAACAGGTGCCTATGTCTACCCATAACATTATTAAAATGAAGATTGAGTCTTGTAGTTCTGAGTTCTGGCTCTAATAAACAATTACAAAGAGGTTGCATTAAATGCCGTAAATCAGGAATGGAAAAAAAAATCGCGACTCTCTGGAAAATTATAGCGTCATTTTGACAATATTGGGTAAACTGCAGAAATGTTTGGCAAAATTTAATGTTTTTAAGTACCTGCTAAAATATCTATACTTTTAGCAATGATATGTGAATAATATGAGATTGTCCCTTTAGATGGGTGCGAAGGTGTTAATGTTGGCGCCAATGGTGCTCCTGGTTTTTGGAAGTGTTGAAGGTAAGATGATCATAGTGGCTACTTGTTAATACTGCATCATTATATTTTGTAGGATCAACCACAAGAAAATTGATGTCTTTTTTGTAAAATAATGGTACTGACCATTTTGCATTAACTTTTAGCGCTTAAATTGTTTAATTTAAACAAACAACAATTATTCTCATACATATTCCAAAAACATTGGATTAGTACCTAAAGCATAAGTTTTGCTTGTCTATAATATTATAGAGATCTTGCCCCCTTATTTAAACAAGTCATGTAGTACCTTCTTCGACACATTTTGATAAAATGTATTTCTTATATGGCCGATGACTGTGTAATATCATTACTTGTATGTAAACAAATATTACGAAAGTTATGATGCCCGGAGTTAAGCTCTCACTAATGTTGCAATCGGGACATCGCGGCATGCCATTCAAGACTCCTTCTTGAATATAACCTTTTGTTACTAGCTATACCCGTCTCTGAAAACATAATATGATTAATAAACTGGCTTAAATATTGAAATTATCGTTGGTTGTATTTTTTTTTTGTTCTGGCACTCCACGGATTGTCGTTGGTTGTATTTCAGAAATATTTTTCTTTGCTGTTTCCCGCGGTTTCCTCAATTCTTTTGCTGCTGGGCAAAGACTCAAACTAAGTATTTTATTTTGTGCAAATGCCTCCCCATTTCTTGTCCACGCCTCTCGATCCTACGAGGGATCCCACCAATCAAGGTTGAAGGTATCCAGGACGTCTCACCGTATCCTTCCTTATTCTAATATTTGTTTTTTTAGGAAAAACCTCGTCACGGTTTCTAAGAAAATGTCTAATGTGAGAATTGTTTAAACTATGATGCGTGTTTTCCAAATTATGAGGAAAATAAGTATCGTTACTATTTGGGTTTTGCTTGTGACATCACTGGACAAAAAGTACCAGCTTCTCGATAAATGGTCTATCTCATCATCATCTGCCTAGCCTTTTCCCAACTATATTGGGGTCGGCTTCCAGTCTAACTGGATGCAGAGGAGAACCAATATTTTACATGGAGCGACTGCCTAAATTAATAGGAAAAAGTAGCATATAGTGGCTTCCTATCTAACGCTGAAATATTTATTCATCAGACCAGTATTTCCCGAGCTTTATTAGTTACTAGCCGTTTTCCCGCGGTTTCACTCGCGTCCCGTGGGAATTACTGCCCGTACCCGGATAAAATATAGCCTATGTCACTCGTGGATAATGTAGCTTTCGAATGGTGAAAGAATTTTTAAAATCGGTCCAGTAGTTTTTGAGCCTATTCGTTACAACCAAACAAACAAACAAACAAACAAAGTTTTCCTCTTTATAATATTAGTATAGATATATTATATTAGATATCTAGAGATACAGACTCAGCTATAGAATTTATTATAATAGTCTTTATGACTCAGTTTAAATAAAAATACAAAGCGTATTGTTAATCACTCGTTGTTATGATCAACGGCTGAAGGTCAAGTGCTGCAGCACGAGACTGCCTGACCACGCGGAACACACCCACAGCACTCTTCAACGTGCTCAACTGTCCTCACGTCACAAGTTGCCGCATTCGGTTATGCTCATCAAGATTTCAACATTTACGCAAATGGATAGGAAGCTTATTGTCTCGATTCATCGATCAGGATTAAAAATAAATTGAAATTGGAGAAAAAATAAAGAAGATAACTGAAGAAAGAAGAAGATTGAAATGATAATGGAGATAAAGCTTATTTTTTGCTAACTATGGACTCTAGTATAATGAAACAATTAGAAAATAGTTAAATAATAAAAATCATTTGTCTTCTAGAAAATGTATAAGCTGCGGTACTTACGCTCCATTTTCCACACCCGTCAAAGTTACAAAGCCTACAATATTGCACATTTATTTTCTAATACTATGGACAAATGAACACATAATTTTGCATTCCTGACATGAGTGCTGTGTAACAAACAAAGTAAATCCGTCATTGCGACTTGGCAAGGACGCTAGGTCTCGTGTAGGCGAAGCCTTCCACACATATGGTCCGTTGCCAAGGTCCACTCTATGGTTTTTTATTTTTCCTAATGATGTTTTTGCTTGATTGCCAGCATCATGCAAATTGATGAAGCGTGGGGGTTAAATACTTTTTGTTCTGTTTGTTTTGTTTTTTAATCATGTTGTTGTTGATAATGTGATCTACTTATGACGCAGTTTCCTTATTTATGTCTATGTTTCGTATAATTCTATCATAAATCAGACCATCGATGTTATTTGGTATTTTGGATATGATTTAAATTCAAAATTGTAACATCATTAACATCTTTATTGGTAGGTTACCATCCAAAACATCATCAATCTGTGTTTTTTTTGTTATTCATATTACTTGATATTCATAATTTATATACTTGTAGGTATCTATTCTAATCCATATAAGAAGCTACAATTTATTGGCGATAAACGTGTCATTTACATGATTGAATAAATCACATCTTTAAAGTAGATCAACATCATTAACATACCTCCTCTATTTACTTGAAGGTCAACGTTACCATAACTACTATGCCCGGAATTACCTGGGCCGCGACCTGTACGAGCATGGGCGCTCGATCTCCGACAACCTGGTGACCTGCGGGCCCCACACCTGCGGCGCGGGGGCCCACTGCATCCACGGCAGTGTAAGGCCCGTCTGCGCTTGCTTGCCCGGATACTCCGGAGATGCGCTTACCCAGTGCGTCAAGATCGAGTGCATCGGTGAGTGTGAAGAGAGAAATGTTTATTTTAGTTAAAGCGATTAAACCGCTAGTTGTTTTTTTGACTCTACGAATTAAATTAAGTTCACAACAAACGGGGCACGGACGATTGGAGTTGTGGCACTGTAGTAATGATCATTAAAGTGTACTTAATTACTGAAATCTCAATTTCATATAATGTTTCCATCAGACAACAGCGAGTGCCGCGGCCACCAGAGCTGCGTGAACCAACACTGTATCGACCCCTGCGCCGGCGCTTGTGGCGTCAACGCTAACTGCGACGTAAGACATGTTTCCATTTTTAAATATGCAATCAATTGTTTAATATTTGGATTCTACTAGCAGATTCTTTAATCTTATATTTTGAAATTATTTCCATAGGTCCGTAACCACATTCCGGTTTGTACTTGCCCACCTGGCTACACCGGCAACCCCTTCAGCTCATGCAGAATCGCCGACCCGGGTACAAACCTATCCATTATCCTCAATAATATTAATACCTCCCATGTTCAGCTATACTCAATATTATGATATTGTTCACAGAGGAAGCTTGCCACCCGTCTCCCTGCGGCGCCAACACTAAATGCCACGTCGCTAACAACCAGGCCATTTGTACTTGTTTACCTGGATACAGGGTATGTTTCATTTCAGCATTGTAAAACTGTCCTATATTCCTAGTTATAATGTTTGGCAATATTGTTTTGTATTTTTCCTATTTTAGCGATACTAAATTAATATATCTTTGCTACTTTGAATCTATCTTGTCGAATCTCCCACGAATATAAAATGTTAATGTAGTAAATTTTGTTATCCAGGGTAGTCCCTTGACCGGCTGTCACCACGAATGTGAGTCTGATGGTGAGTGTGGCGCCCAACAATCTTGTCGGGACTTCAAGTGTATCAGCCCCTGTGGAGACTGTGGTGTTAACGCCGACTGCGAAACCGTTGCCGCCCACCGCGCCATCTGCAAGTGCCCCAGAGTAAGTATCCTTAAAATTACTCGTATTGTATTGCATAAAAATAAAACTTCAATAAAATGTATTAATTTAAATTCAGAAAATAACAGAGTATTTAACAAAAAACTCACCAAATCTTTTTTCTCCAACAGGGTTACCATGGCGATCCCTACAGGATTTGCTCAGCCGAATGCACATCAGACGGCGAATGCCCCAGCTACAAGCCCGCGTGCATCTACAACGCTTGCGTCGACCCTTGCATCAACGCCTGCGGAACCAACGCTGAGTGCCACCTCCGTGGACTGACACCCGTCTGCTCTTGCCCAAGGAACATGACTGGAGATCCCTTCTCTTATTGCCGACCTTTCGAAGCCCGTGAGTTGGTTTTACTTAAGCTTTTGACACTGTACAGCTCGGGTTAGAAAGGCGATGGTATGATAGTGAGTGGGATACCTCAAGGCACCATACTTGGTACTCCGCTTTTCAAGCAACATTTTGTTACCAGGTGACCTTTGCGAGCCCAACCCTTGCGGAGCTAACGCCAAGTGCACCCCTGGACACGACCGCACCGGCGCTGAGCGTCCCGTCTGCACCTGCCCTACCGGATACATCGGAAACGCTCTCGTCTCTTGCGAACGTGTAAGTTTGACATTCATGAAATCATGACATTAAATCCTTATGATAATTCTACACTTTTTCTGTATGAGAAAAATCCAGAATGCTGAATTTAAGATGCTAAAGGAGACGAAATGCGAATCTAATTAAATTTTAGTCCCAAATATACTATTGGAAAGTTTTCCAATTTCTAGTACTTCAACATTTTGGAAGACTTTTTTCGGACATTGTTATATAAGTAAGTATAATATAAGTTATGTTGTTATTTCCCAGGGTGAATGTGAGCTGGACTCCCAGTGCCCAGACCACCTGGCGTGCGTGGGCTACCGCTGCGTGGACCCCTGTCTCGGCAACTCGCAGTGCGGCTCCGGCGCCGTCTGCATGGCGCGTAGACATATTGCTGTCTGCACCTGCTCTAACGGTGAATTTCTCTTAATTTTTCTATAATAGTACCTAACTGATTATATTTAATTGCTTGGCATACTTTATGCGAGCTGATAAAGCTCATACTCTATTGATTTGCAACGAGTGTCTTGACTGGTATTCATCAATACAATTTCAAATGAATAGATACCAATACCACATACTCGATTGTTCTTTGTTCTCACATTTATTATTTTTTTCAGGACGCAACGGTGATGCTCTAGTGAACTGCTACAACACAGAGTCAGTCGTAGCCACTGGCCGTTACTACAGGTTCAAGCGCGACGGTAACTACACCAGCCAGCCCGAGCCCGAAGCTCCCGCCACCATCGTCGAGCTCACCGAAGCCCAAACTGAAACGAAACCAGAAGAGAAAAAAGAAGAGAAAAAAGAATAAACACATTCCCGAAAACGACTAAATTATCGTACTAAGAGCGCGGACTTCTAACTGTGTAGGTACATCACTAGTGTCATATTGACACGATGTTTTAGTCGACCAGTGCCATGAAATTTATGTTATTTAAAAAAAATGCCGCGCTTTTTCTACGAAACCATTCATGGATTTACCGAAATTATTAATTTAAACTTTCAATTCGATATGATGACTTGTTATCAATAAAAATGAGCTTATATTTATAAGTTGCGAATAGTTTTATGGAATTACAAAAATCTGGAGAAACAAGAAGTACAGAATGCTCTCTTTTTCTATCGTTTAATGAAACAAAAAGAAGAGGCAGCAATGCTGTGCTAGTATTGAATTGAAAGTTTGAACTTGGCTTTCTAATGTTTTATTTTTAACAATGACTGTTAAACAATCATGCTCTCTACATGTTTTATATCGATAAATAAATCCAATCGGTAAAGATGAAGCTGTTATGTTGTTGGTTAATTATGGTTACTAATAAGTAAATACTGCCAATTTCAATAAAATTGTCGCTATTATTTATGTATTTCAATTGTATCTCCTGCTGGGCGCGGTTTCAGGCCTAAGAGCGCCTTTACACTAGCGTTTGCCCAGCGCAGGCGTTCAAATCAAATCAAATCAATGTCAATATTTTTAAAACTAGATGAGGCCGGTATTTTCTTTCTGACTACCTTGAGAAGAAACACAGAAACAAACTAAAGGATCAAAGTCTCTGTTGTAGCCCAACATAAATTTTAAGTGTACCCTAAGTAATAATAATGGCGTCCAAGGCCGATTGTCGGCCACGGCGGCTGTTCTTATATAAGGAGATCAACCAGCTGCGCAAGACATAGTATAGTGCACAAGCATTTGTGCAGACACAAGTGCACTACCTATTCCCTTACTCTCATAACCCGATGGGACGGAAAATAAGACACGATCGGAGAGAGATCAGGCGCAGGACCAATGCTCTCCGATGCACGGGTGTATCAATCACCAACTTCCAACTCCGGGCTGATGAAAGGTTCTTACACCCACAAAGCGATTTCTGCCCGACCTGGGAATCGAACCCTAGACCTCGCGCACAGCAGCCGGCTACGCGACAACTAGAACGAGGCAGTACAAATATAAGGACACAATGGATGAACACTGTAGATTCGTGTCTGAATTGACCATTTTTGACCTTTTTTTTTGTTCTGTTCCATAAACGAATGCGAAGTGCTGACGCCGCGACAGTATATACAATGTACTCTGCGGCCGCGACTACGTACCGCAGGCGTCGCGTTGTTGCCCCAATAGTCATTTGAACACCGACGAACGACAAAAAAAGTCGACTTCCCTACAAAAAAATCATAGCACAGGAGCCCATAGAGCTACGCTTACATTAATAAAAATAGAGTATTAGCTTCGTAGTCCCCAATTCTTTTTTATTTTTGCCTTGGGAGCGGTCATTTTTCCATGTATTTGGATCAACAAAGTTTCTTTAGTAAAGACACTAAAGACCTGACGTGTTTCTATACGAACCATTATTTTGCATCAAAACGCTAACGCTAAACTAAACGTTTAATTATGTAAACGCCTACAAAAATCTGACAAGTAACGGAACGCAAATCTGACATTTGAATTTGATGGGTTGATACGTCCTGTCGTTCGATTATCGAATGATGAGTGAGCCAGTGTTTTTAACTAATAATTACGAGTAGAAATTGTAAATATTTTAAGATAACGATGTCCGAAATTAACATGGAGAAGTTCGCTGTGCCAGACTTTGTGCCTGAGCGGTATGTGAAGGAACTGGCGAAGTCCTGTGTCGGAGGGGAGGAGCTCCAACAACAGAAGGATAAGATACAATCGTTAGCTGAAGAGACCGCCAGTGCCCTCAAGAAAAATGTGTACGAAAACTACATGCAGTTTATCGAGACGGCGACGGAGATATCCCACCTAGAAGCTGAAATGTACAAGCTCTCCCACCTGCTGAGCGAGCAGCGAACTGTGCTCACGACTCTCTCCCACGCGTCAGTCCTCGGCAACGAGAACGCGATCTCCCGCGAGTCGCTCGACAACCACGACGTGGAGGCCGAGCGCGCCGAGGAGCAGCGCAAGAACAAGCTTAACCTCATATCTGAGAAAGTGGAAGGCTGCATGAACTTATTAGACGTCCCAGATCGAACATTACTTCACGAAGGCGACTTATTGGAGATCGACGCTGAGGAGAACACTGCCCTGCAAAGAATGCATGTATATTTATTTAATGACTGCCTTATGTTGACATCATGGATATCAAACCGCAGAGGACCTAATAGATATAAGTTTCAGGCCAGTTACCCTATCAGTACACTGGCTGTGGTAAATGTGAGAGACTTAGGAAGTGTGAAACAAGCTTTCAAAGTGCTAGCCTTCCCAGATACAAGAGTGTTTCAGTGCAATAGTTTTGCTATCAAGAAAGATTGGCTGGATAAGTTTGATGTTGCCAAGAAATTGCACATTGAAAAAGAGACTTCTAAACAAAAGAAAAAAGATAGTCAAGACAAGCCTAAACCTGAGTTACTGGAGTCTCCCAGTCTGTCAGTTGAAGAATTACCCTCTCCCCAAGTGGCTCCCCTGCCAGAGTGGCTAGCTGATGTCACAGAGGAGCTGGATGTACTAATAGTTGAAAGACATTTTCAAAAAACCTATGAACTGATGGTGTCAGCGCAGAAGGCCTTAGATACAGAAGAAAATAAGAACCATCCACAGAGAAGTGATTTACTGAAGAGGATTGAGCAAAAGCAGAAAGTTTTGATAGAAATATTGTTAAAAGAACTTGATGTTAATCATAATTGGAGTCCGAGAGGTGGCCTGCAGTCGTCCCGGCAGCCCGTGCACATACTCAACAAGTTTAACATGACTAGTCAGGCTTGTGAACTGTTTCTAGCTATATGCAGTCATACGGTGAAGGTTCATGTGAAGGGGGTCCAACTGGAGGGCTCCATCAACAGTTACGTGAAGCAAGTAGGTGAGGTGTTCTTCTGCTCACTCAGCGATGCCTTAACAGAGTTCATTATGTTATTTCCTAAGAATAAAATTAGTGCTTTTGTAGTCTGGGCTAGCATGCAACTTAGAATGTTAATGAGTCAAATTATTAAACAAGTGTTCACTCCACAGTGTGCGTTAGATTCTGTGTTAGACTGTGTGCAGAGCCTGAGAGATCAGTGTCTACTGTTCTGTGAGTTTGGTCTAGATTTGAGATTTCAGATGAACAGTTGTTTAAGAGCTCCCATAGTGAAGGCTATGAGGGAGTACAGGGAGAAGATAGTGGACTCTATGAGGAGTAAAGTGTCGGAGGACAAGTGGACCCCTGTGAATATGCACACTAAAGCTGGAGTCAATAAATTCTTAGTACAGATGGAAAGTTTGGGCCTTATCTTAGCTAAGTACATAATAAATGAAACATGGGTGGACCTATCTAGTAGTACAATATGGTTTGCACAGTCCGTCATAACAATACAGAAGGTGGGCCTGCAGCTGGCCACCAAGGACATGATGGACGTGCTAGACGAGTGCATCTTTGCTGTGTTCAATGCTCGCCTTATGCTCTCCATAGGCAATGATTCTAGTTATGCTCAGAAGAACTTTAAGTTTATTTTAGACACAGTGATGCCTTTAATGCTCAGATGTTACAAGGAGGAGGTTGGATATGACAACGAGAAGCTGGTGAACCTCGCCAAGAAGTTTGGTGTCTATGTTGCACCACCAAAGAAATCCAACATCACAAAATACACGAGTAACGAATATTTATGAGAATAGTCATTAGATTACACATGTTTGTATGTTGGTGTACGAAATTATTTTTATTATGCTGAAAGCTTTAAAATTGTAATATATAGTTGGTAAGCGTGCAGGACTTTTGTAAGTTTTATTTAAAGAAAACAACTGATCAAATTGAAGTTTATATTATATGCAAGTTATGAATATGAAATTTTAATAAACCAAGATTTATGGTTCATGTTTAATTTTATTCCGTATTCATGAAATGTGTGGAGTCATGAGAATTAAAAGATTATTTAAACTACTGTTTTGGTTTTCTTAAATAATTGATACATGAGCACATGAAGTTACACTATCACTTAAGTATACATGGAATTATTAATTGATTGAGATATACATAATTATCTACTACACATATATTAAGATTAAATAATATATTAGTTAAGATTTGGTAATACATTTACTCATTTTCCAGCAATGATTCTATGAATGTAGTTCCATTAATGAGCTTGGTGGTCAGAATAACAAATTCCACGTTCGAGTCTTCCTGCTGGCTGATGGTCCTGAGGGCCGAGATCTCCTGGTAGGTGCATCCTCCTACAAAGAACACCAGTATGACGCGTGGGTTCTCCATAGACGATGAGTTTTCACTGGAGATGGAGTTACGCCGCACCATGCGTGGTTGTAATGTCTGCAGTTCATCAACTGTAGGCCCTGGGAGTAGTCCTAGCACATCTACAATGCCTGAAATAAATGTACAATCATTATTTTCACATTATTAGTAGCTAAATATTCAGTAGAGATAATTTGAGTACGTAGGTTTGCACGTTATCTATATTGTTTTTTAGCTGGCGTAGGTAAACTGTGAATTTTATAGAAGTGTCCTACTATGACCAAATAATAAGACCGATATTTGCTTTCTTCATATGGATGAAGATTCCCCTAGGCATTCTAAGTAAAAGCTACCTGGAATTAATGCTAAATCTAAAAGAAACTATGTCACAAACTCGTCTCTATTAGGCATGTTCTAAAACAAGACCATTTGCCAAAATATCTAGAAAATCAATTAGCATCTCGTATTATATTCGCAGATCATGCGATCGGAACGCATTCGCTACGGCTATCAATCATTTATTCCGAACCGTTTCTTTTTAACTTTTTTGATTTTGCAGTGTTGCTAGATCAAACAAAATATTACGCAATGAAAAGAGGTCGGANAGCTATATGCAGTCATACGGTGAAGGTTCATGTGAAGGGGGTCCAACTGGAGGGCTCCATCAACAGTTACGTGAAGCAAGTAGGTGAGGTGTTCTTCTGCTCACTCAGCGATGCCTTAACAGAGTTCATTATGTTATTTCCTAAGAATAAAATTAGTGCTTTTGTAGTCTGGGCTAGCATGCAACTTAGAATGTTAATGAGTCAAATTATTAAACAAGTGTTCACTCCACAGTGTGCGTTAGATTCTGTGTTAGACTGTGTGCAGAGCCTGAGAGATCAGTGTCTACTGTTCTGTGAGTTTGGTCTAGATTTGAGATTTCAGATGAACAGTTGTTTAAGAGCTCCCATAGTGAAGGCTATGAGGGAGTACAGGGAGAAGATAGTGGACTCTATGAGGAGTAAAGTGTCGGAGGACAAGTGGACCCCTGTGAATATGCACACTAAAGCTGGAGTCAATAAATTCTTAGTACAGATGGAAAGTTTGGGCCTTATCTTAGCTAAGTACATAATAAATGAAACATGGGTGGACCTATCTAGTAGTACAATATGGTTTGCACAGTCCGTCATAACAATACAGAAGGTGGGCCTGCAGCTGGCCACCAAGGACATGATGGACGTGCTAGACGAGTGCATCTTTGCTGTGTTCAATGCTCGCCTTATGCTCTCCATAGGCAATGATTCTAGTTATGCTCAGAAGAACTTTAAGTTTATTTTAGACACAGTGATGCCTTTAATGCTCAGATGTTACAAGGAGGAGGTTGGATATGACAACGAGAAGCTGGTGAACCTCGCCAAGAAGTTTGGTGTCTATGTTGCACCACCAAAGAAATCCAACATCACAAAATACACGAGTAACGAATATTTATGAGAATAGTCATTAGATTACACATGTTTGTATGTTGGTGTACGAAATTATTTTTATTATGCTGAAAGCTTTAAAATTGTAATATATAGTTGGTAAGCGTGCAGGACTTTTGTAAGTTTTATTTAAAGAAAACAACTGATCAAATTGAAGTTTATATTATATGCAAGTTATGAATATGAAATTTTAATAAACCAAGATTTATGGTTCATGTTTAATTTTATTCCGTATTCATGAAATGTGTGGAGTCATGAGAATTAAAAGATTATTTAAACTACTGTTTTGGTTTTCTTAAATAATTGATACATGAGCACATGAAGTTACACTATCACTTAAGTATACATGGAATTATTAATTGATTGAGATATACATAATTATCTACTACACATATATTAAGATTAAATAATATATTAGTTAAGATTTGGTAATACATTTACTCATTTTCCAGCAATGATTCTATGAATGTAGTTCCATTAATGAGCTTGGTGGTCAGAATAACAAATTCCACGTTCGAGTCTTCCTGCTGGCTGATGGTCCTGAGGGCCGAGATCTCCTGGTAGGTGCATCCTCCTACAAAGAACACCAGTATGACGCGTGGGTTCTCCATAGACGATGAGTTTTCACTGGAGATGGAGTTACGCCGCACCATGCGTGGTTGTAATGTCTGCAGTTCATCAACTGTAGGCCCTGGGAGTAGTCCTAGCACATCTACAATGCCTGAAATAAATGTACAATCATTATTTTCACATTATTAGTAGCTAAATATTCAGTAGAGATAATTTGAGTACGTAGGTTTGCACGTTATCTATATTGTTTTTTAGCTGGCGTAGGTAAACTGTGAATTTTATAGAAGTGTCCTACTATGACCAAATAATAAGACCGATATTTGCTTTCTTCATATGGATGAAGATTCCCCTAGGCATTCTAAGTAAAAGCTACCTGGAATTAATGCTAAATCTAAAAGAAACTATGTCACAAACTCGTCTCTATTAGGCATGTTCTAAAACAAGACCATTTGCCAAAATATCTAGAAAATCAATTAGCATCTCGTATTATATTCGCAGATCATGCGATCGGAACGCATTCGCTACGGCTATCAATCATTTATTCCGAACCGTTTCTTTTTAACTTTTTTGATTTTGCAGTGTTGCTAGATCAAACAAAATATTACGCAATGAAAAGAGGTCGGAGTAAGGCCCTGTCCGCACAGCGAATTTTATTCGCGCGAATTTTATTCGCGCGGTTTTGCGCGGTTTTTATTCCGCAACCACATTAGGTCCTGTCCGCACAGCGAATTAAATTCCGCGCGATATTTGTCATAGTCATACTACTTCATACCGTACAAAACATTCGCGGAAATAAATCCGCGCCGCATCGCGTGAAATTTGCATCAAAAAATTTTATTCCGCCAGTGCGGATACTTCTATTGTATTCAATGTGTTACAGAATTGCGAGAAAAAATTCGCGCGGTTAATATTCGCTGTGCGGACTGGGCCTAAGGAAGTTGATTAGGTCAGCGTTGGGCTAATTGGCTTGTTCGTTGTGTTAATATGGGCGTACGTTATTTGCATAAGGTCACGCTGTTGCTATCGCAGTGTTGGAATGAAATATGTATTTGTGTTATCTAAAAATGATTCATACGTGCAATGTATTTTAGATATGATTTGTCTGATAATATTTTAGCGTTTTAATGAGTAGTGTAATATTGTTATTTTTATATATTACAAAGAGGTGGTATTGTTTTAGAATAATAGGATGCATTCATAGTTCTGATTTATAGGATAGATGCATGGCTGGGAATAGAAGTTGAATGGCCATCATATTGTATGAGAATCATCTGTAGGTATCTATTATAGTACCCATGTATGTTTGGTCTATTTTTGTTGAGGGTCTTCGCAGATCGGGATATTGATACCGGATATTTATATAAATTTGTTTTTGACTGACAATCAGCATAACCCAGGGGTATCGTATTGCCCAGGTAACTTGGTTGAAAAAAGTTAGGCAGATGATGATATATGGCAAAAATATACATCTAGAAGCCGGAACTTAATGTCTTACGGTGGGTCCTATGCGAGCGATCTGGATGCGATGCGAAAATAACAAACAGTCGACACATGAAGCAGCGTCCTACGTGACATAAGGTGGAGGTTTCGGATAACTTCACAACCGCGTTCGCGTGGATTTGCACGCAGGACGTACACTCGGTAAGTACACTAATTTATCTTACCAGTCCAGCCCTTATTCTTGGCGATGTGTTCGCTGAGGCGCACGGTGAGCGGCGTGTACTTGTTGCACAGGTAGCTCTTCTCCTTCGCATTCATTTCTGTCTCGTCCATCGTCAGGTGCAGCGTCTGGGAATTAGTAATACTTTTAGTGTTGAACATATGTGTAGGCATTGTTTAAGAAAAATAAAATGTTATCATATTATCATACAGGTTAAAAATCATCTTATTTTAGTCATATTATCTACTAAACTTCTTTTGACTTCTCTGTGCTAGTTTCTCTAATCCGATCTTCACGGTTACACAATAACCGCAACGGGTGTTTTATTATTATTTATGCCATAAAATAATGTTCACTATAAACAGTAGGAAACATTCCTGACATACCATAGCATTGTTCTTATATAGAATATCTGATTAAATAATATTTTTATAATACAGTCATTTATATCTAAAATAACCACTATAATGTGCGTATTAAACTTATTGGCGGCTCGGAATCATCAGCGCGTACGCAGCCACATGCACGCCCCCTATTCACGGAAGTAAGTTACGAGCCGCCATTAAGTTTGGTTCCTACTGCTTTAGGTACCTTTCGAAGCACAGCATACTGCCTAGTCCCTTGCTGCGGTTTGAGCAGGCCGCACTTCTCCAAGTTGCAGAGCGTCAGCCACGTGTTTAGGCCATAAACCTGGACCAGTTCCCTCTTGTAGTATTCTAGAACCTTCGGCTTCAGCCCTGAACCGGTCACGCATTGCAGGCAGATTAGACGGAGCACCTATAAAGGGTAGTATAGTTCAAGTGTGATTTGAACTGGAATACATAGGGTTCCGTCTGTAGGACAGTCAGAAGAATTAGTAATAGGTGATGTTAGTAACACCATTATTTCAACAATACCACACTTGCCTACTGTATTATATCTGTCCCTTACAGATAATAATGGCATCACCAATACTAACGAGTTGTCAAGTTGTTTTGCTTGTTCGAACAGGCTAGTCTTAGGAACTACTGATCCGATTTGAAAATTGTTCAGTGGGCTTTAGGCTACTTTTGATCCGGGGGCGTGAAATAGTCCCTAACGCTGATTTCTAATAAAACATAATAGGTTAGTGGCTTGTCTATTAATTTCACCCGTCCATTTCAAACAGTATAATTAGCGAAGTTACATTTAGTTAGTAGTTACCTTGGTAAGCGGTTCCTTCTGGGCAATAAGATCCTCTATGTAGGAGCAAGCCTTCTCGTTGTCCACGCAGTTCAGGAAATCTTCCTCGCATTGTACTGTGTCGTGGAACTCGAATGTGTCAGTCGTCTACAAAATAAACCAAGATTAATCCCTCAATACTCAATTCTTTATTAGCATTCCGTATGTTACACGGATGGTACAGACAACAGCAGGTCAACGTATACGAATCTGTCAAATTTTAGCATTCGAATATTAACTTTCCGCTATTGTGATAAGGTTGAAAATCTAATGCAGAAATTTGTCAGATTGTGGTAACTTGATGTGCTGTTGTCTGTACATCTATACGAACATAATAAAGAGGAGACATTCTTTTGTTTGTTACCCTCAAGGCTCCGGAACTGCTGAACCGATTTGGAAAATGGCATACAGCCTGGTGACAGACAGACGGTCGGTCAGCGAATTCTTAGTAATAGGGTACCGTTTTACCTTTTGGGTACGGAACTCTAAAAAAGAAATCATTCAGGAGGCTCCCGTAAAAAACGAGAATTTTTGTACGGGACCATTCGTCTGCGAATTTGAATCGCACTTGGTTTTTTGCATAGGTTCATACGTGAATTAAGCTATACCTCTTTGATGTACTCTGCGATGGCAGTGTGCGTGGCGAGCGACTGCTTGCTGGCTAACATCTGCGGCAGTCGCGACACGAACTGCTTGATCTCCTGCACCGACTTGTCCTTGTGTCGCTCGTCTAGTTGCGTCTTTATCACGCGGGCCTTCTTCGATAGAGCTGTGCCCACCTGGCGGAACAGAAGTTCTTAAATTATTGGATTTTTTATTGTGTTGTATAAGAATTATAATGTCCTTGTATAGAAGCTGGTAAGTTAAGTAGTGAAATAATATTGTATTCGGGGTACAAAAAAAAATGTTTTAGTAAACTAAAACATTTTTTTTGCTTACAAATGTCTGACAGCTGAACTGTCGTGGTTTGGTCCCCGGCATCGAATTTTTAGACAAAAAGTACTAGGCCTTAATGTAGTTTGAAATCAATAAATTAACTGTCAAAATTAGACTGGACATTCGCATCTTCTCATACATAACACAAACAAATATACAAACATTTAACCTCTTCATAATATGACTTTAGAGCTATAAAATAACCATGCATACTTCAACAGACTTCTACTCATCAAAAACGGCTGTAAAACTCAATTTTCTTATTTTTGCTATTTTAAAGCCCAACTTACGGAGGTAAAGTAACAGTCCCTG
Organism: Heliothis virescens; assembly: GCA_002382865.2. Lineage (NCBI taxonomy): Eukaryota > Metazoa > Arthropoda > Insecta > Lepidoptera > Noctuidae > Heliothis > Heliothis virescens. The sequence continues at coordinate 4,869,534 of NWSH02000085.1, forward strand.
ATCTCAGCGAAGAGTTCCTCGCTGGAGTTCAGTATGATGCGTTTCTTTTCACGCGCGGTCACCTCGGGGCTGGCGTCATCTGGACTCACGAACTTGTGACCCGGGAAGGTTGCTGTCGAGTTCTTTATGCCGTAGATCTCGTCTGCAAGCGATTTTGGTGACGTAAGATGAGTGGTTTAGGAAATAGGAGTGCGATTTTAGTTTATGTAAAATTAAGTATAGACTGCAGACATTCAAAGAGAATTACGAAAAACATGTTGCTATTTTTTTTTGGCAGTGGAATATTTTCCAAAAACAAAGAAAAGAAAGTTCTGCTGATTGAAAAAATATAATAGAAGTTTCTAGAAAAACAAATTAGCCATTGAAATATGTGGCCACGATGGTAGTCAAGAATGGTATTCTAGCAAAATTTGTAGGTCTATAAGTCTTTCATCAATTTACTGCTAGAAGCTCACCAATAAGTCCTTCATATGTGAGCTGTGTGGCCATCACGCTGGTGAAGTCTACCGCGCGATCCAACAGCAGGAGCTGGTCGATGCATGACGTGGCAGAACCTTTGTTACCGTCCCCTTGCTCTTCTTTGTTCAGGCGGCAGAGGAGGTCCCATACCTTCAGGCAAATGATTAGTGGTTAACAAAGGGTCTGCCAATCTTGTATGCACAAGGCCCACAGAAGAGAAAATGCGAGTAGATGTGCCTTATACCTTGTACAGTACGACAACCACTGTCACCAATTCACACATTTAAAAATAAAGAAAACAACTGTTCGTTTAAATTCATCTAAGCATAAATGCCTACTTATCCCTTATATTTTTATCAAAATATGCCTTTTGGTTTTTACATCATTGAGTTATGTTGCGATTCTACTTTGATGGCACATAAGGCGCAGGGTTCAAATATCCTGTATTCCTGGAGTTGAGCAACCTTTATAAAAAGTAGCCTAATTTTGCCATTATAGGACAAAACTTTACTTTTCTAAATATATAGTGAGGTAACCTGTTTAGCAGCAAGTCCTTTGCCAAACACCCTGGGTATGATCCCGTACAGCTGCTGTATAGTCCGCAGCGCTTGCGCAGCGTTGTACACGCACGTTGGATCGCCTTCTAGATAGTTCTCTCTGTAATTTACATTAAGGACAATTAAAATACTTTCGCTGACACAAATACATACAGGTTTAACATTCGCAAGTTTTCGTTAGTTTTCATTTAATTTAATAAAATAAATAAATCCAGACTGTACTGTGAATTTCTTAAATCTGTTAACATATCCTGCTCCTGTATGATATTTTTGCAGTTTTTTTTTATTACAATTTATTTACCGTATCTAAGCAGGGTCAATCATACATAGTCGTTAGTCAACATATCAATGGGAAATCACGTGATGTTATTGATTAGTGGACCTAATCTATCGGTTTTACTATACACATACACCCACGAATTTGTATTGATAAGGTTCATTAGCAGGAAATATTTGTAGCCATTCACATTCAGATATAACAATGTGAAACAATATTGGGATGTATAATTTTCTATAAGATCCAAAAGACTATTTTCGCCAGCGGTTTCACCTGCTTCCTGGATCAAAAGTAGATCAAAAGGCTATATCGCTGCCAAGTTTCATCAAAATCCATCCTTTAGTTTTTGCGTGAAAGAGTAACAAACATACATACATTTTAGTAGGTTAGTATGATTATTGGAGACAATTATTACAATAAAAAAATATAAAAAAAACATCTTCATACCTGAAATCATTCTGCAGCTCTAAAGACATGACATCACTCTCAAAAGGAAAGATGTCACATTTGAACTCCTCGATGGTCAGGTTTGCTAGCACTCCTCGGTTCTTCAAGTGTATCTTACAGAACTCACTCGTCCTGGGTACGAAGAACAGGTGGAATTCTACTCCGGTAGGTTGTTTGGATCTGTTGATGATACATACAAGTTTTTTATTGTGCAGTTTATCTTATTATCTATACTAATATTATAAAGCTGAAGTGTTTGTTTGTATCTTTATTTGAATGCGCTAATCTCAGGAACTAGTGGTCCGATTTGAAAAACTCTTTCAGTGTCAGATAGCGNCACGAACTTGTGACCCGGGAAGGTTGCTGTCGAGTTCTTTATGCCGTAGATCTCGTCTGCAAGCGATTTTGGTGACGTAAGATGAGTGGTTTAGGAAATAGGAGTGCGATTTTAGTTTATGTAAAATTAAGTATAGACTGCAGACATTCAAAGAGAATTACGAAAAACATGTTGCTATTTTTTTTTGGCAGTGGAATATTTTCCAAAAACAAAGAAAAGAAAGTTCTGCTGATTGAAAAAATATAATAGAAGTTTCTAGAAAAACAAATTAGCCATTGAAATATGTGGCCACGATGGTAGTCAAGAATGGTATTCTAGCAAAATTTGTAGGTCTATAAGTCTTTCATCAATTTACTGCTAGAAGCTCACCAATAAGTCCTTCATATGTGAGCTGTGTGGCCATCACGCTGGTGAAGTCTACCGCGCGATCCAACAGCAGGAGCTGGTCGATGCATGACGTGGCAGAACCTTTGTTACCGTCCCCTTGCTCTTCTTTGTTCAGGCGGCAGAGGAGGTCCCATACCTTCAGGCAAATGATTAGTGGTTAACAAAGGGTCTGCCAATCTTGTATGCACAAGGCCCACAGAAGAGAAAATGCGAGTAGATGTGCCTTATACCTTGTACAGTACGACAACCACTGTCACCAATTCACACATTTAAAAATAAAGAAAACAACTGTTCGTTTAAATTCATCTAAGCATAAATGCCTACTTATCCCTTATATTTTTATCAAAATATGCCTTTTGGTTTTTACATCATTGAGTTATGTTGCGATTCTACTTTGATGGCACATAAGGCGCAGGGTTCAAATATCCTGTATTCCTGGAGTTGAGCAACCTTTATAAAAAGTAGCCTAATTTTGCCATTATAGGACAAAACTTTACTTTTCTAAATATATAGTGAGGTAACCTGTTTAGCAGCAAGTCCTTTGCCAAACACCCTGGGTATGATCCCGTACAGCTGCTGTATAGTCCGCAGCGCTTGCGCAGCGTTGTACACGCACGTTGGATCGCCTTCTAGATAGTTCTCTCTGTAATTTACATTAAGGACAATTAAAATACTTTCGCTGACACAAATACATACAGGTTTAACATTCGCAAGTTTTCGTTAGTTTTCATTTAATTTAATAAAATAAATAAATCCAGACTGTACTGTGAATTTCTTAAATCTGTTAACATATCCTGCTCCTGTATGATATTTTTGCAGTTTTTTTTTATTACAATTTATTTACCGTATCTAAGCAGGGTCAATCATACATAGTCGTTAGTCAACATATCAATGGGAAATCACGTGATGTTATTGATTAGTGGACCTAATCTATCGGTTTTACTATACACATACACCCACGAATTTGTATTGATAAGGTTCATTAGCAGGAAATATTTGTAGCCATTCACATTCAGATATAACAATGTGAAACAATATTGGGATGTATAATTTTCTATAAGATCCAAAAGACTATTTTCGCCAGCGGTTTCACCTGCTTCCTGGATCAAAAGTAGATCAAAAGGCTATATCGCTGCCAAGTTTCATCAAAATCCATCCTTTAGTTTTTGCGTGAAAGAGTAACAAACATACATACATTTTAGTAGGTTAGTATGATTATTGGAGACAATTATTACAATAAAAAAATATAAAAAAAACATCTTCATACCTGAAATCATTCTGCAGCTCTAAAGACATGACATCACTCTCAAAAGGAAAGATGTCACATTTGAACTCCTCGATGGTCAGGTTTGCTAGCACTCCTCGGTTCTTCAAGTGTATCTTACAGAACTCACTCGTCCTGGGTACGAAGAACAGGTGGAATTCTACTCCGGTAGGTTGTTTGGATCTGTTGATGATACATACAAGTTTTTTATTGTGCAGTTTATCTTATTATCTATACTAATATTATAAAGCTGAAGTGTTTGTTTGTATCTTTATTTGAATGCGCTAATCTCAGGAACTAGTGGTCCGATTTGAAAAACTCTTTCAGTGTCAGATAGCGCATTTATCGAGGAAGGCTATAGGCTACTTTTTATCCGGATGCGCCGAGTAGTTCCCACGGGACGCGGGTGAAACCGCTGGCAGAAGCTAGTATTAAATACAAATGAATGTATATCTTCATTGTTAAAAATGATAAGGGTACCATCAGACTTTCATTTGTTACTTCACTACTATTGTTCACCTAATATGCAAATGATAGACAAGATGTTTGTTCTTCATATTGAATGATTTCCAGTCATTGGTTTTAGTGTGATTTACATATTCACTGTTTAAATAAAAAGATGGCAGATCACAAACCTGAGGGACTGCACATAATCAGCGACTAAATCCATCAACACAAGTTTAGGCCTCGCAATGAACACAATATGCTTCACAGATATGGTGGGGAGGCTGCCCGGCTTCAGAGGGAACATCTCTGTCACTCCATGGTCTTTTAGCAAGGAGTATTGGGCTACTAGGCCTATGGGACCAGCCAACCACTCGTCCCATATTGTCACCTAAGTAAAAACTTGTATTAATGTTTTCTTGTTGGAATTGTAATACCTTAATCTTTTGATCAGTAAATATAATGAATTCTTGTACATTGAGGCCCTTATTAATTACACCTGATGATGATAAGGGTTTTAATATTAATACGGTGTCTAGATTTGTTATGGATAACTTTATAATATTACAATGCCTGATAGTGGATGGTTAACTACGAACTAACATTCAGAGGTAACATTTATCGTTGGTTCAATTGTACTTTTCGATTATTGTACTCATTTAGAATAAGGAAACACAATAATACAGTATAGGGAGGGACTAGTTACATTAGAATACTTACTTTAGGTCCTTTGTATAATTCTAACAGATTCAGTAGTTCAGTCCGCATCGACTCCTGGATTAACGCAACATTGAGTCGCCCACCAGCCAGATGCGAATTCATTTTCGCTTCACGCATTTCACAGGTGTTTTGCAAATTCTCAAAATCAATATCGATCGACTACCCCGCTACCCTTCTCTAGCCCTTTTGTTTTTATTTTCCTGTCATCCATCATTATCAATGTCAATGTCAACTGTCATTACACAGGAACGTCGGAAAAGCTATTTTTGGCATAAAATTGAAATACAAGATGAGTATTTGAATTTATTAGACAGAGAGAAAATATGCGATTGTTAATGAATATTTTGGGATATGGAACGCCCGTAATGTTTTTTTTTATAATTTCTGAAGCAAAGGAAACTTTTATCACAAGTCTTTGCATATAGCAGTGATTTTAATTGATTTGGTTTTTTAAAGATATTTAAGTATCGCTGAATAATTCTAGTAAGTGCCTTAGAAATAATAGTAATAAGCATACAAGCGGATTTTAAAAGTGATTGCATAAATCGGATTTTGTAACAGTTTTTTCAGTATAGCAATATTTAAATTTATAACAGGCGGCAGTATTTAAAAATACAACAAAAACTGTAAATTTAATTTCGAATTATTTTTAATGGACATCTACTGAAGTTTTGGGATATTCATCGTCTTTATTCAAAAGAGAAGTGAGTCAATTTGAATTTTATAACTTCTTTTATCCATATTGGGTCCCAGTCATCAAAACTCTTTCTCTATAGATCTTTACGTAATAAAATTGTTCTAGTAGAAATAATAACCTACTAAAAATTAAAATACTGTCTAAAAGTGTTATGAATTTGATAAAGGAAATTTTGTATAATTAATTATATAAGTTTGACAGTGAACAGATAAACGAGCTCGCATCTGCCCATCGATACACATACACAAAGTTTCCCAAATGTACGAACTCTACTAAATGATTTCGCAATAACTACGCGCAACAATCTCAAATCAGCTGGCTGAAACACAGCGAAACTTCGAGGGAGTACCTACAATATAGCTATGAAGCCTGTACGTATGTAGTCAGGACAGGATAGCAAGGCTGTTGCTGGCGCGGCTCTTGCTTCTTATCATTCGTGTAGCGGCTCACTGCGCGCGGCGTCGCATCGATTTTTCCACCAAACAAACCATTCCCAGCCATCAGTTGTATTGTAAACACGTTTCATAAACAAGTGACGCTCACTGACGTGCTCATACGAATTATAACATTGTGAAATGTGAAAGTTTTCAAGGAAAAATAATGCGCCACTCCCCGTGGGCAGAAAACTACAATGGCCGCCCAAAATAAAGGTAGGTAGGTTATACGCCAGATTTTCCATGGAAATTAAAATAAATACGTGTCTTTGTGGCTGTCTGTAATTTTTCGTGAGTTGTTAAAAATCGTTGTGAATGCTTGTGTTATATATTTGTTCTTCTAAATATTTTGTAGGTTGAGTATGTATCTATTAAATGAATCGTGTTGTAGTTTTGACGTGCCGATAACATGAAGCGTAGGCGAATGTCGGCCATGTGAGTGCTGTTCCTAATGTTGTTTTTATAGCGGGTGGAGATAAGGGCGGGTTTCAAAGTTTCACGGCCGTACACGATTCTATTCATTAAATAAATTATAGGAGTCATTAAGTAGAACCTGTAGCGCGGGTCTGATAAATGTTGCGGAAGATTTTTCGACCCGTACAATAGATGAATGGAAAAAAACCCCTAAAATTAAGTTAAGTAGGCAATTTAAATTAAACTGGAACTAAAATATTTATCAGAATTATAATTTAAATTATTACTATGAGCGATACGAGAAAGAAGAATGTTTTATCTAGGTACCGCTAAATTGTATTTTTTAAGTTATTTTTTTTGACAGTAAGTATACCTACATTAAATATATTTACCCATCCACACTATTTATTACACTCATGCGTACGTGCCCACCTACTTATATCTATAGGAATAGATCGTCCCTATTCTGTCACGTTGCTCAGTAGATGGGTGACCGTGAAAGTATCTAATCAATGTTTTATTACTTATAGCTCCATGCCTAGTATAGATACATCTTTGCAGTTTGTTTGTCAGTATGTTATAGCTTGGACTTTCATTATGTACCCATCAACAAATTGAAAAAAATACGTAAAATATCCTATGTTTAATCTATACTAATATTTTAAAGCTGAAGAGTTTGTTTGTTTGAACGCGCTAATCTCAGGAACTACTGGTCCGATTCCAAAAAAATCTTTCAGTGTTAGATAGCCCATTTATCGAGAAAGGCTATGGGCTACTTTTGATCCGGGTGCACCCAGTAGTTTCCACGGGCCCGGGTGAAACCGCTGGCAGAAGCTAGTATATCATTCACTAGTGATAGGTACAGACTCCACGGAATCTGTGTATTTACAAAGAACCTTTTCTAGCTGTTTTATTTTGGATCTAATGATGCTTCCTATGTATGATATTCGATATTATCGTACACAAATAGAGTTTTCTAAGTTCTAGTTAATATATATTAACTAGACTAGACTAGCATCTGACTGATATAGTTGGTTAATTTAATTTTTATGCCGTCGAAAGAATTCGTTCCTTAGAGGCTTAGAAACTTGGGGAATAGCTAAGCTAATATGTATTAGTTACGCTATAAAATGCGAGTCATCAGTTCCAATAATACGTCCAGACGACAGCAGGTTAACCTACCCGAATCTGTCAAATTTTAGCAATCAAACATTAACCTTCATCTATTGTGGTAAGGTTGAAAATCGATAGAAGAAAGACAGCCTGCGGTAGGGAGATGAGCTGTCATCTATACATATCTACATATTACATATAATATGTGTTTACATAACATACATATGCAATTGAATCGATAGATACATTATAAGTAGCGCTTACACATTGAAACTCTACTCACTGAACAAGATTATGCGAGGCTTAGACTGAATATAATATTGCTTTGTCATCAGGATTATATATTTAGGAACACACCTACATAGAAATCTTCCTGTCTACACGTAGCATATCCTATCTACTAATATTATAAACGCTAAAGTTTGTATGTATGTATGTTTGTTCCTCTTTGACGCAAAAACTACTGGATGGATTTTAACGACACTTGGCAGCGATATACGTAGCTTGTACANGTACCTACAATATAGCTATGAAGCCTGTACGTATGTAGTCAGGACAGGATAGCAAGGCTGTTGCTGGCGCGGCTCTTGCTTCTTATCATTCGTGTAGCGGCTCACTGCGCGCGGCGTCGCATCGATTTTTCCACCAAACAAACCATTCCCAGCCATCAGTTGTATTGTAAACACGTTTCATAAACAAGTGACGCTCACTGACGTGCTCATACGAATTATAACATTGTGAAATGTGAAAGTTTTCAAGGAAAAATAATGCGCCACTCCCCGTGGGCAGAAAACTACAATGGCCGCCCAAAATAAAGGTAGGTAGGTTATACGCCAGATTTTCCATGGAAATTAAAATAAATACGTGTCTTTGTGGCTGTCTGTAATTTTTCGTGAGTTGTTAAAAATCGTTGTGAATGCTTGTGTTATATATTTGTTCTTCTAAATATTTTGTAGGTTGAGTATGTATCTATTAAATGAATCGTGTTGTAGTTTTGACGTGCCGATAACATGAAGCGTAGGCGAATGTCGGCCATGTGAGTGCTGTTCCTAATGTTGTTTTTATAGCGGGTGGAGATAAGGGCGGGTTTCAAAGTTTCACGGCCGTACACGATTCTATTCATTAAATAAATTATAGGAGTCATTAAGTAGAACCTGTAGCGCGGGTCTGATAAATGTTGCGGAAGATTTTTCGACCCGTACAATAGATGAATGGAAAAAAACCCCTAAAATTAAGTTAAGTAGGCAATTTAAATTAAACTGGAACTAAAATATTTATCAGAATTATAATTTAAATTATTACTATGAGCGATACGAGAAAGAAGAATGTTTTATCTAGGTACCGCTAAATTGTATTTTTTAAGTTATTTTTTTTGACAGTAAGTATACCTACATTAAATATATTTACCCATCCACACTATTTATTACACTCATGCGTACGTGCCCACCTACTTATATCTATAGGAATAGATCGTCCCTATTCTGTCACGTTGCTCAGTAGATGGGTGACCGTGAAAGTATCTCTTCAATGTTTTATTACTTATAGCTCCATGCCTAGTATAGATACATCTTTGCAGTTTGTTTGTCAGTATGTTATAGCTTGGACTTTCATTATGTACCCATCAACAAATTGAAAAAAATACGTAAAATATCCTATGTTTAATCTATACTAATATTTTAAAGCTGAAGAGTTTGTTTGTTTGAACGCGCTAATCTCAGGAACTACTGGTCCGATTCCAAAAAAATCTTTCAGTGTTAGATAGCCCATTTATCGAGAAAGGCTATGGGCTACTTTTGATCCGGGTGCACCCAGTAGTTTCCACGGGCCCGGGTGAAACCGCTGGCAGAAGCTAGTATATCATTCACTAGTGATAGGTACAGACTCCACGGAATCTGTGTATTTACAAAGAACCTTTTCTAGCTGTTTTATTTTGGATCTAATGATGCTTCCTATGTATGATATTCGATATTATCGTACACAAATAGAGTTTTCTAAGTTCTAGTTAATATATATTAACTAGACTAGACTAGCATCTGACTGATATAGTTGGTTAATTTAATTTTTATGCCGTCGAAAGAATTCGTTCCTTAGAGGCTTAGAAACTTGGGGAATAGCTAAGCTAATATGTATTAGTTACGCTATAAAATGCGAGTCATCAGTTCCAATAATACGTCCAGACGACAGCAGGTTAACCTACCCGAATCTGTCAAATTTTAGCAATCAAACATTAACCTTCATCTATTGTGGTAAGGTTGAAAATCGATAGAAGAAAGACAGCCTGCGGTAGGGAGATGAGCTGTCATCTATACATATCTACATATTACATATAATATGTGTTTACATAACATACATATGCAATTGAATCGATAGATACATTATAAGTAGCGCTTACACATTGAAACTCTACTCACTGAACAAGATTATGCGAGGCTTAGACTGAATATAATATTGCTTTGTCATCAGGATTATATATTTAGGAACACACCTACATAGAAATCTTCCTGTCTACACGTAGCATATCCTATCTACTAATATTATAAACGCTAAAGTTTGTATGTATGTATGTTTGTTCCTCTTTGACGCAAAAACTACTGGATGGATTTTAACGACACTTGGCAGCGATATACGTAGCTTGTACAACATATCAAGTTACCACAATCTGTCAAATTTCTGCAATCGATTTTCAACCTTATCACAATAGTGGGTAGGTTAATATTCGATTGGTAAAATTTGACGGATTCGTATACGTTGACCTGCTGTCGTCTGTACTACGTCGTACTTCAGTTTTGAAGTCGGTTTAGTTTATTCCTGCATTTTTATCGGGAATGGGCTTGTATGTAAAATTTCAGTTCAATCAGACACTGGGAAGTGGGTGCAATTTAACTTGATAGCAGACAGGTGAAACTAGAAGAAAAACTTATAAAAATGCTCCTAAAATAAAAACTTACCGGCCCATCTAAATATTTTTTTTATGGGATCAATTCGAATATTTCTCATCAAACAAAAACAGAATTACGTAAATCGGTTTAGAAACCTCGGAGAAATCGGTGTACATACATAAAAAAAATCTACCGGCCGAATTAAGAACCTCCTCCTTTTTGTTGAAGTCGGTTAAAAAAAGTCTGCCTGTTTGAGTAAGTAATGATTGAATACAATTTCAGGAACACAGTATATTTGTTTGTATTGGAAAATAATTTGTTGTTTTCTGAGCTGAAGGTTCTAGGACACAAAAATATATGAGGTAAAGCTACATGATTGATGTCTCCAGGCAATTTGGTAGGCTTTCAGCAAACGGTGGCACAAAATTGCTCGGTACCCTGTCGCGGCTGTCATCTACTGGTTCGGGCACAATTAATCTTCCCTTTACCGAGTGCTTGCAAAACAATTTTATTTTTTCCTAACTTAAGCTTACTCTGTCCTTTTAAAAGGTTACTAGAGTTCCGTACTCAAATGGTAAATCGGTACCCTGTTACTAAGATTTGGGCGTCCTTCTGTCACCAGGCTGCATCTCAAGAACTGTGATAGCTAGACAGTTGAAATTTCCACAGATGATATAGCCCTTATAACAGCAAATTATACTGAAAACAAGAATTAAATATTTTATTAGCTCCCAAACAATAGACGTGATTTTTTATAGATAACCCTTTGTGGTACGGAACCCTTTGTGCACTAGTCCGGCTCGCACTTGGCAGGTTTTGTTTACCGTTATTGGGAAAAAAATCATTGAATTTATCTCAAATATTTTGTATGTAACTACCCTTACTTTATACGTATCGATCAGTACATATATAGTAGCCGTACCTACATAATCCGATTACACAATCAATGCAGTGAAACGAATTGGAATTAAGTCTCGCTTGTTCGAATTTCGTCCGCGTTAATCCGTAAACGTCAATTACAAAAGAGTAAAAATCTGGATTACTTTAACCTGCCAGTGAACATTGAACGTTTTCGTTTAGCTTACTATCTGCCGGCTAATCTCATGAGTGAGATATACAGTATCTGAAAGAAGCGAGCTTTGAACATTTTCACACTTCGGGCTTTGCATAAATAAATGGAGAATTAATGTAGATAATAAAAGCTCTTTTGTAAATCATAGGTAGTAGTTTAGTAAATTCGTGCAACGACAAAACTGTAAACAAAGCCATGAATTAATACATTTTATTTTATTAGAAACACACTGGAAAATTCCCCGTGAAAAAGTTAAATGTTCGCTTTAGTTGAAATTGCATCACTGAAAGTTTTTCAGACATATTAAACACATCGCAGTTGGCCTAAGTTTAAATTCCTTCTACAAATATTTATGTAACAAGCTATAAAGTTGGACCGCTTAATATGTTTCTACAAACTACACAAATCCGTTACCAGCTAAGTTTAATATCCTTCGATAGGAAACAGACGGAATACGTATTCAAACTAACTAGAACCGAGCAAAGCGTTAACTTATGCTATTCTGAAGCTCGTAACATGCACTACGTAAGTACAATGTACATCATCTGTCATAAGCCTGCTTAGGAGTCTTATCTAGTCTTTTGAACGTAGCACGAATGAGCACAAAGCATTTGGAGAAAATAATCATAATCTCGTAAATATGTAGTTTTCGCAGGCAACGTAAATAAAAATTGCAGACAAACAGTAAATAGTAGGTATTAGGATTCTGCAACTGTAACTGAAAACAAATAAAAAGCTTCGATGGAAAATTAAAAGCTCTTTCCAGTGCAAACAAAAAAAGTAAATAACCATAGAGTTTGTATCAGATTCGATGTTTAAATTCTGGATTCCAATTGAAACCATTTTCGATAATGATGACTCTGATTTTTATTTACCTTTGTTGAACTTGACATCGTAATTAAATTGGTTTATTTTGTTTACCTTATTTTCAGTGATGTTTGTCAGTTTTCCAATAATTTTCTATTTGCTAGAATTGTGTTCGCACCTAATGTTCCCCGAGGCGTTCTTTCGGCGCAGATTCTAGGTAATAGACAATTAAGAGGAATTGATTATGTTGAGTGATGTTGGATGAGAGAGCCCTTTGATTTTATAGCCGTACTTACTTTGAGGATAATAGGAGATATCTACAAAGTAGGCTAATAAGAAAGGCGTATTTAATCTCAAGTGTTTTTACCTGTACACGACGGGAAGTTCGGGAAAATATCATAGATTTATATTACATCATTAAGTTACAGGTCAAGTTAAAGAAATTTTCATTAAGTATTCCGGAAAAGTAGGATGTAAATTAAACTTTGTTGTAGACACACAATTAGGTAATATCCTGTAGCTGACTTTAGAGGCAGCGTCACACAGACTTAAAATTAATTTCAAAGGACTTTGCAGATGACACCTACTTTAATATGTACCCAATCCGAGAGGGTCGTCCTTTGGAGGATTGGCAACCCTAATTTTCTTTGTAAAGTTTACACAGGTTTAGGCACAGGTGTGACTCTTTCAGCCAAGTCCAATATCACGGATCATAAAATGTTCGTTTGATAATTTCTAAACCTTTCTAGAAAGCGTCCCTTTATGATCTCCATTATACTATAGATTTTAGGTACATAGGAATTCAAGGTCACAAGTGTCATGAAAATGTATTACCAAGCCTTACTATGTCATAGTCTAAGATCAGCTTACAATATAACCAGATGCAGTTTATTCTTTGTTTTACCATGAAATGGCAATCTATCTTTACGTAGCCTAGACCTATATCCTTCTCTGCACATCATACAGCATATTACTGCTGTTACATACAGCAAAACATGAAGGTCACTGTATTTTTTTTAACACCTTACATTGCAACATATAATGATGTGTTTTGTTCTGTATACTCATGTTTTACAAATAAATTATCTTTTATCTTTATCTTCTCAATATTGTCATATAATAAGTTATTAATATTACTCTTGAATACTCTGAGGAATATTATGGAGGCACGATTTTGTTAAAAAAATACGCTCGCATGGTTTTCTATCCCCTACACCTAAGGGTCATGGCACATTGTACCGGCACAGCTCCAACCCCGCAAATAACACGTTATTTGCTGTGCCGTGACCGTGCCGGTACAATGTGCCATGACCCTTACCCAGCTAATGCAAAAAGGTTGGTTTTATTGCGCCTAAGTGTACCTTTATGCTACGGTTTGTTTACGTAACGCGTGTTTTCCTTGAAATTGAATTTCATTAAATTCGTTAAGGGTTAAGTTACCGTGTAATGTTGACAAAATGTAAATAACGTTATTTTTAACATCTTTTGGAAACAGGTCTATTTTCCAATTTAGAAAACATAAAAGAAAGTCTTTGCTGTCATAATTTTACTTATGTATTAATTAACGTTAATGGTTATTCAGATGTTTTCTTTTAATATAATATGTTTTTAATAAAACCTGAAAATTGTTTTTACTTATTCACTTGTAGGTAATGAACTCGCAATATTTTGTACCGGTCGTAAAAATATGCCTATAAAAAGCAATATAAAACGGTTACCTTTGAGGAAGATCTCAATGTTTTCTTTTCATCATAGAGTAAAAGCGCGAGTAAAAGATCCCTGGGCTTGTAATTATATGTAAAGATGGCCGCCTTGAAATGTAATTTCCTTTAATTTTTATCTACGACAACCTTCTCAACCAAAATTGCTGTTTGACAGGAAAACATCTTTTTTTTATTTTATTAAAAAGTTCTTCATTTTTTTTATAGCTACCATCAATCAACTACGTATTAGATCAAGGCATGTTTAAAAAATCTGTTTTAAAAAGGCAATTAATGGATTAATTTACGATGATGGTATCTTGCATCTTAATATCGACGTAATATCATTTACATTTACTATTCAATTAAGCCTGTCGCTTCTAGCTTCTAGTTAATTTGGGAGCTGACCTCAATCTAACTATACTTAGTAACAGTGCAAACCTTCAGTATGCACATTCCAATTTAATATCTGTAACATTTCGAAAATGTTCATTTCACATTTTGTGATCGTTACAGTCTGTCGAGACTTCCTGGTGAGTTGTAACATTAAAGTGATTCATATTTCTGAACGAGAAAGACTCGAAATGTGAAGATATTGAACTACATTTATAGCTGAATTTCTTAGTGAATTGATTACTATTTTTAGCTAAATTAACAAAGTATAACGCCTTAATTAACAAGTCCATAGACGCCAATGTGAGTATGTCAGTTCCTGAAAGCTCAAAAAAACATTGTACGATTTTTCAGGAAGTTTTCACTATTATGCTTTTTTGTTAATGGGAAATCATCAGATGACGACCGCAGTGGTGGCAGCGAGAGGGAGTATCAGACTTTTACTGACTAAAACCCACGTGTTCCTTCTTGAGCTCATGAAGTATCTTTTAACATATCATCAATACCAATCCGCTAGCAAGGTTAAAATTATAATACTCAGAACAGATTTTCAATTAATGACACAGAATTTAAGCGCTAAAACTTCATACAAAGTGTCGGTAGGTGTAACAAACGAACTGACAAACACCCTCCCTAGGAACTAATATTTGTCAGACGAACAAATATTTGGTCCGTAGGGGATTGGAACGTGCTGTCACAAGTCTCGCGCCGAAAGGCTGCGAGATTAATTCGTACAGTAAATTGAAAGTGGAATTATATTTCTTGCATAGATCACTCAAGTCACAATAACTATGTAAATTAGGAAAATAGTTTGTTGTTCGTAAATACGTAGTTATATTAAATATGTGAGAGTTACGATGTGTAGACGTTTTGTATGTAGATGTTAATTTCCTTTCATGCAAAGCACTATGAATGAAACTTGACATGAATGTACATCATAATAAACTCCTTTTTACCCGGGTGCAGGAGGTGCATAACTCTGTCAAGAAGCGGGCAGCACCTCGGGGACGGAATAGAATTTTATACTCAAGAGACAGAGACGTAATAAAGCCTGAACATAACTGTACAGTAATATAGAAGAAAAAAAAATCTCAAAACTAGTGAATGTGCTTGCGTAAATAAATCAACCCCCAGCTTTAGAGGCTCCATTAATTTATATTTATCGTTTGATTACACCGCGCACTTTTTAGACTTCGCCAGCCGAAGTGCTTCCATTAAACAGAAAACTTTTCACAAAGCCTGATTGACGCTCAAAACTGAAACAAATGAAATGAAATTACCCATTAAACTTGTTTTGTGCGAGGTGACGAGTATTGTTCTAGTAAATTAATGAACTAATTATAACGCTTTTTATGGTAATGAAAGAGCTTTGTAGTGAAGGTTTTTTTTGTTCTGAATTTGCGAAATAGGACTTTTAACGGGGTTTAAGATGAAATATTTTCTTGGGTTGTTTCAGGTCAAGGTAACAAAAAAGTATTTGTCTATTTTATTTTTTAGCTATAATCCATGAAGGACGAAGGTAATTACGACTCTACTTCTATAATTGTTTGAAATGTAAGATCAAATTCAAATTCGGCTTTCAGATTTAGACAATAATTTAGCTGTAAAATCTTAATCCAATATTAATATCCTGAATACCATCTTTCTTAGCTAAACATAAGAATATACCTGAATATATCGTGTAATCGTATTAACCTGTAGCACTTACTACGCCGTAGCGCACGCTACGCCGCTACGACAGCGTTGAATAGAGGGATAATCAAATCAATTAATTGGACCTAACCTTACTACAACTAATGCGTATGACGTAGGGATGGGGGAAGCCAGACTTGGATGACCTTGGACTTGTTTGACCTTCGACTTGTATTCAAAGAATAGGCTCTTGAGATCTATCGAGACATCATCCTTTTATCGAAGAGGGCTTATAAGGGCTCAAGGTCACGAGTAAGTAATAAAAACGATATTTATTTAATCGAAGAGAAATATTAACTGTTGATATTTCCTGGTGTTACCTTCAGTGAACGTAATAGGTTTCATGGTTTATTAATATTCATTTGATTAAGTTTATTGTTTTATACATAAATCAATTTTACTTACGTAATTAAACATTTTTGAAAGACGATTGTTGCAATGCTTATGTGTTGTTGTTAGTGTCTTATGCATTAATTTTTGAGGCTAAGGAGACATACTAACCAATAACAGCAGTGTTACTGATTCCAAATCTCTATAATATCGAGCTAAGTAAATTAAGAAAAAATCATACATTTCGTTAGTTTATTTTTTGTTCTTTTACTGTGTTTGGTATTGTTTGTTTTAAATTACATAGATGCCGTGAAATCTATACTAATATTATAATGCTGAAGAGTTTGTTTAAACGCGCTAATCTCAAGAACTACTGGTCCGATTTGAAAAATTCTTTTAGTGTTAGATAGTCCATTTATTGAGGAAAGCTATAGTTTTAGTAGTTCCGACGGGACGCGGGTGAAACCGGTGGCAGAAGTTAACAGTGTTAATATCCACTACAACTCACTTTTCATCCACTCAAATACGAATAGGTACACTAGAACTTGAAATATGTAAGCTATTATAATATACAAACCAACTTAAATAAAATTAATATTACGTATCAAAAAACTCATCCGCATCGCTGTCAGCGGGAATCGTGCCCAAAAGGCTGGCCGCATTGCCACGCTGAATGGCAATGCTAATTCTTTGACCGAAGAATAATATATATAATTTTAATTTAGTAATTTAAGTTTGTAAATATAATATAACATAAAAAAAAAAAAATGTAAGCTATTTACCTACTACAAGTATCGATTATCACAATCCTGTACATCGCTTCGAACAAATAGAACGAATATTCTCGGTCCTATCAAATTAGTTAATCCGTCCTATTTATCTTCGGGAATCTTCTAATGATTGTATATAAATAAGATGAATACGCAAGTTGTTATGAAAGGGACTATGAAAACAGAATGGGACAAAGCGAAATGTTATGAAAGATCCCAGGAGATTAGTTTTTTCTATAAGACTGGTACACAAATAGCAGGATAGGACGTAATGGGTAATGGATAGCGCTTGATGAGATGTTCGTCTGTGGAATATTCTAGACCGATTGTCAAAGAAATATAGTATCTTGCTTCGATTTGGTGTTGTTTTAAACTAGATTCCATTAACGGTTTCATTGCTTCCTATGCTACTTTCTGGACCCGGATAAAATAAAGCTTTAAAAGTAGTTGTACCTATGTAAAGTAGTGTATTACTCAGATGCACTTATAAGCTATATTATTGCTAAGTTTCATTAAAATCCGTTGAGCCGTTTGTACGTGAGAGGACGCCTATTATTGGACTATATTAGAAGCAGTTACTAAAAACTATTAAGTATAATTATTTGTCTAAACTCGTTATTTCACAAACATAAACTACCAAAATGGTAGATCTTGTACGAACTATACAATTTAAATTTGAAAAGGATATACAAAAACACACAAAATAAAACAACAAAAGCCCTTTTCATTATTAGTTACAACGAACCACACAAATTACTTGCAACCCCCAACAATTTCAAGAATCCCTGTGTTAAAAACATCCCCTTTGGTGCTTACCTGGCAAATATTTTAGAGGTCATGTCTCCGTAGAGGTCTTTGACTGAAAATTATTTCAGTTTTATAAGAGAATTCCTGAGCTTATGCAAAATGAACTCTTTCAGGAATTATATGAAAAATATGCCAAGTTGCCTGGAGCTATAGTGTACAGACGACAGCATATCAAGCTACAACAAACTGTCAAATTTCTTCAATAGATTTTCAACCTTATTACAATAGTGGACTGTTTATATTCAATTGGTAAAATTTGACAGATTCGGGTAGGCTGATTTGCTGACGTCCGTATAAATGCCAGTACATCAAGTTACTCCAATCAGTAAAATAATCACAATCAACATTGAATCTTATTGCTTTAGAGATAAAGTTCAATATCAAATCTATTACGTAACTGACAGATTAGTAGCTTGACGTGCGCGTACAGTACAGACAACAGCACACCAAGTTACCACAATCAGACAAATTTTTGCAATACATTTTCAACCTTATCACAATCGAGGTAGGTTGATGTTCGATTGGTAAAATTTGACAGATTCGTAAACGTTGACCTGCTGTCGTCTGTACATAGCTTCAATGAATATAAATTCCCCATACGTTTCTATTATACTGTAAGGGGTAAATCCGTTACAATTCTAGACTAGCTCTGTGTATTAAGTTATCTGCAAGTTGAAGCTTTGAGCCGAATGTATGGAATTCCTAGTTGTAGGCATGCTATTGTTGTCGAATCAATAGTGCCTGCATTTCATTGAGACTAACTGGCTTTGTTTTGAACATGTTATCTACGTCATCACAGAGCATGGAAGCCAGTGGTTAAATAAAATATTTATGTACAAATTGAAGTAGCTAAATATCTTTGTGTCTCTGAAGTCGGCTATTTGACACCTCACGCATGTAGTAATGTTTCTTCATATTTTTTTGACTATTGATAAGTCAATAGAACTTACTTCGTTAACTGCTAACTTCGTACAAGCGACGTTTCTCCGTTGGATAGGTACGAATAAATGCGCTAGGAGTCAATGGCTAACTACAGAGATGCAAACTTATTTGGCGCGTACTGTGGCCATGTTTTTTGTTCATTATACCTAATTTGAAGAGTTTGTTTAAAAAATAAACTTGGAATCTAGGGGCGCGGTGGTGCCCCCGCCAAGAAAAGCGAAGCGAAGTGCAAGGGCACTACCTACCTTTTCTCGATTACCTAGTTTATAAGTAGACGCGATATAAACTTGTATTAGTTTACAGAGCACGAAATAGAAAATATGCGAATGGCCAAAAAGGAAATTTTAAGTTAGGTTAGTAGATTTTGTAAGTTAGTATTGGTATTAATAAAAGCAATAGTACTGTTGTTGTAGCTGAAGGAGGGTCGGAGGAGATGCCGGCCGCCACGGCGACTGACCCCAGCGCTGACCAGAAGGAGCGGCTCATCGCGGCCGTCAAGAAGGAGGTCAAGCAGTTGATGGAAGAGGTAATTAACAATGATTTAACAGACTCCCCAAAAAAGGAGGTCTCAAATTCTACCACGTATATAGGGTGACTGGTAATTAGTGACCTTTAATCACAATAACATAACAGCTGTTCTAAACTTGGAACTATGTGTTTGTGTGTTTGACTAAACTGTTGAGAATAGAAAAAAAAAGTTTCTTTGGGAAAGTTGTTTGTAACCATGAGTACAATCATGTGTTCAAGTATCGGTCACTAATTACCAGTTACCCTCTATATGTTTTTGAGTCTCATTACTCTGAGAACGGATTTACCTACTGTACAACCTACCACAATCTGTCAAATTTCGACAATAGATTTTCAATTTTATCACAGTAGTGGAAGGTTTATGTTCGATTGGTCAAATTTGACAGATTCGGGTAGGTTAACCTGCTGTCGTCTCTACATTAGTTTGCGATTAACTCGGGGAACGAATTTTCAGCGGACATATAACAGCATCATATTTTTAACATACCTTCTAAAATAAAGGTTACCTTTCCGCAAAGAATATTTATACCTCGTGTTTCTAATTATGGGGAGGATATTTCATGTTGTTTCAACAATTTTATTTTTGTTACTAGCTGCTGCTCGCGACATTATTCGCATGGCCAAACCTGCATTATTGAACTACTTGCAAAAATACTGAACTCGCATTATTCGCGTGCTTTTTCACACCAAAATAATTAACGTATTTTTTTTTAAAAAAGCTTTTAATTTACGCTAATCACGACAGTAGAGCTAATTAATCTAAAATCTCAACGAAAAATGAATATTACAATCGTAAAACTTTATTTAATCTGAATTAATCCCTTTAATAATTCAACACTCACATAATTTTAGATTGTTATGGCAGTTGATAAGGCTGGGTTATGAGTAATGTTTATAAATGGTTGAATAAATTTTAGGCTTCTCTGGGTATTTTGGGTCATATTTTGAACATAGCTAATTTAATTAGCATCACACACAATATTAAATTACGAATACAGGCAACTCACATAATATATTCTAATTAGGATTTAATGTTAGGGTCAACTAAAGGACCCAGATATTTAAGAAGTGCAAACATAATGAAGAGCTCATGGCTAAAACAAAGCCACGCGGATCGGTTGATATAAGGTTAAGCAACGCTTGGCGCAGTCGGTCCGTGGATGGGTGACCATCTTGTCATAACGAGTTCTTCCGTGTTTCGGAAGGCACGATAAACTGGTGGGTCCCGGCCTGTCATTTGAACATCTTTGACAGTAGTTACGGGTAAAGTCAGAAGCCAGAAAGTTCTGACAACCATTCCTTAAAGGAGTGCCAGGTTGCCGGGTAACTGGGCTGTGGAGGTCAGACAGGCAGTCGCTCCATGTAAAACACTGGTTCTCAGCTGCATCCGGGTAGACTGGAAGCCGACCCCAACGTAGTTGGGAAAAGGCTAGGCAGATGGTGAAACATATGAAGTGTGCTAGATAACAATTAATAAAGGGTCATTTGAAAAATCCTTTCATAAGTAGATATAAAAGTATTTCGCCTAGTTTTATCGACCGACTTTTTTACCACAAAAGTATACAAGTATAAATACCACATACACGTGTCAGCATGTTTATCGATTACATAGTTTTTCACCAGAAGCCGGGAAGAACTTTAACTGAGCTTATGTTCTATGTTATTGAACATAACTTCCTCACCACG
This sequence comes from Heliothis virescens, assembly GCA_002382865.2. Classification (NCBI taxonomy): domain Eukaryota; kingdom Metazoa; phylum Arthropoda; class Insecta; order Lepidoptera; family Noctuidae; genus Heliothis; species Heliothis virescens. The sequence continues at coordinate 4,890,690 of NWSH02000085.1, forward strand.
CGAGTATTTTGCAATAAATTCCAAGTAACGTGGGCGTCCCCGTACCACTAACAAACTGACCTATACTGTATTCCAACTGGCTTAAGTCCCAACCGATCTTTTATATTACTTTCCCGATAAAGTCAGCTGAAAATTACTTTTCAATTTGAAGGATTTTCTTTCTCAGCTCCAATATCGGTTTTAATTTGAGAGAGATTAATCTGTTCTGATTGCGTTTTCGCAATTTATCCTCTCTTTTTTCACTCATTATGAAAAGCTCAGTCAGTTTAGTAAGATATGGAAAAGTCTTGAAGTTTTTATCTGATATTGGTAGGGTAGCTTCCGATATTTCATCCGATTATAAAACTAAAAGGAACAGTGTCTTTCTTATTACATTTGCTGATTCGTGATTTCAGTTTTGGAATATCAAATGGGGAATCTAGACACAATATTGTCTTGTATGCTAACAAAACCGACCACACCACCGGTTTGCCGTACCTTAGTAGTATTATGCTATTGATATATTAAATTGTTTTCCCATTCCTCCAGGCCGTAACACGTAAATTCGTGCATGAAGAGAGTGGTGGTGTCACAGCGCTGTGCGGTGCCGTCGAGGCGTGCCTCGGTCAGGGTCTGAGGCGACGAGCTCTTGGACTATTCAAGACTAGTTCTACTACTGCGTTACTGCATAAAATTGCTAAGGTAAGTTTTAGAAGTAAGTTTTTTTTTCTGTAGAAAACTAAATATGGTATAATTTCAATTTTGAGTTGAAAATTAACGCTATATGCTTCTTAAATAATCTGATCTTTCCTACACGGCAGGGCAGGTCTCTTTGAGCCATTTTTTAAATTAGCAGTTATTTGTCATACAATCGATCCATTTTACTTAGTGTCTACGATCGGAAAAATGGACTAATGGAACTGAAATATAAGTAGACTTTGTTTGACAAGTATTTTTTATGATATTGAGTAGCTGTCATCCTAATTTAGCGGCAGACAAACGAAGTATAGATAGAAATGTAGAGGTCTCTTGAGTTTCCCTCTTGCTATTGTATATCGGGTTTAGACATACATAAGTTATGACTATAAGAAGTTTAGTGGGACGTCCTCGTAAATTATAAATTACTAGCCGTTTTCCCGCGGTTTCACTCGCGTCCCGTGGGAATTACTGCCCGTACCCGGATAAAATATAGCCTATGTCACTCGTGGATAATGTAGCTTTCGAATGGTGAAAGAATTTTTAAAATCGGTCCAGTAGTTTTTGAGCCTATTCATTACAACCAAACAAACAAACAAACAAACAAACAAAGTTTTCCTCTTTATAATATTAGTATAGAAGATAGTTTCTTGACAAACCAGAAGTTTTCTTTACGAAGCACCTAAATAGGAACCTGATTTATGTTTTATCGCATAAAACATGTTTTAAGTAGGTTTTAAATTACTGTATTTCACAATCTCGCGATTTTATAAATGAATTCATACACCACAATGTCTGACATTTTCCGCTTAAAATGCGAGCACAAATGCCACAAAACTAGACACATGGCATTCAGAGCTAAACAAATGGCGTGGATTTACCTGCGCTCTACGAAAAGTACCATTTACAATTGTTATATGAAGGTAAACAGCATTTCCCAGGGAACGGTACCGTTATTTGTTTGGCAAACGACTTTCATATGCGTACGTTTTGTGCGCGGTAATCTGTTGACTTGACAGAACGACAGAATAAATAATGACACAAAGGCTGTTCTCTAAAAGATAAATGACAGAGCAGGGCAAAGGTAACAAGTTACAAAGAAATTAGGGAGACAAAGAATTACATACCTGCGTAAAACATAATTATACGTTGTTAAGATAATAAATTCATTGTGAAAATATTTAGGAAATGTTCTATGTTTCATTATATCAAAAACACATTAATGCAAGTCCGTGTCAGTTTGTAGCTCAACAAACAATATTCAATTTGGTCTCAGTGAGCGCAGTATGAAATTAATTTAAAATGTACAGTGGCAGCGCTGAGAAAATGTCCAGCTTTTAGCTAGGGTTAGTGTTGCCAGCATATATTTTTTTATAAATCAGCTTCGGACCGATTTAAAAAAAAGGTTAGGAATTTTATAATAACGTATGTTTGAAGCTATTTCAAACATGTTTAAACTGTGTTTCGAAAGGCACGATAAACTGGTGCGTCCTGCCTGTCATTTGACCATCTTTGGTAGTCGTTACGGGTAGTAGGAAGCAGTAAAACCAATCTTACCAATGGGTATCAGGGTGCCCGGGTAACTAATTGTGGATGTCAGACAGGCAGTTGCTCCATGTAAAACACTGGTTCTCAGCTGCATCTAGTTGGACTGGAAGCCGACCCCAACATAGTTGGGAAAAGGCTCAGCAGATGATAATGATGATGTTTGAAGCTATGGTACTGCTAAGATATGGTATGGTACTGGAGACGCGTCCTATGAAGAACTGGCAATCATCAGCCAGGGTTGTCACACACTTGGTTCATAAAACCCAACCAGAGGATAAGTATATACGAACCGTCTAACTAATCATAATAGGATTACATCTCTGGATTATACGTGGAATTATGTTCGTGTCTAATGAATTTAGCGACGCGTCCAGAGTGCCGTAACTTGATATGTTGTGTAGCAACTTAGCAAGGTTACTTAGTTAAGCTTTTACTTAAATGCGTTCTAACCGTGAGCTTGACGGGAGCGAGCATCTTGTGTTACGTTCAGTAATTTATGTGTAGGTTATGTTGTTACCGGTTTTCCGATCATTTCATTCGCGAGGCAAGGACTAACGGATAACGAGGTATCGTAATTTCGGATGTTTTTAATCAGTTTATAATTTTTTAGTCTTTTATTAGAAAAAACATCTTTGTTTTCTTCTCTGACTTTTTAGGACTTACTTAGTCCTGTTTTTTATTCTTTTTGAATTACGGATCAACGGATCGACTAGAATTTTAATAATAGTACTTTACATGAAATACCAAACGATTACTGAAGTGGCTTTAATATTCAATCATGTGTCCAACAACATATATTATGTATACGTAATGAGGAACAATTTCTCGAACGATTTGGAAGTATTTCATAAACCAGTAGTAGGTACCTATTTTACTTTACGTATGAATGTAATATGGAACCAATTCAGTATTAATACGGAATTGATTACCTACAGGTAGGAATAATTTATTAATTTCGAAGTACTCACCTCGTAACTGACATGAAATTGTTGCTTTATTTACTCATTCAATGTTATCGAATTTCATTTTCCAAATGATCGGGAAAATTGAGTGGAAACTCGTTACAAAATATTGATTTAGGAACTAGTTAAAAACCGCAGTAAGTACATTCGGAACCAAATGTAATTTAAGACTTGCGCAGCTATAAATAATTATGAAACATCTTTTTATGGCAATCTTGTAAAAATTACAAAATGATGATTTGACGAACGCCTAATTATTCAAAAATATATATTACAATCTCAAGGTGCATTCGACCACTAGAAGCGGGAAATTCAAATATAAAATGGTTTTTTCATATTTTACCTAAGTTAACATTCAATATGAGGCGTGATCTTATGATTGGCGGTTATAATATCCCACAAAGTAATTTCTGATGTCCTTGTTTAAC
>NWSH02000085.1:4917721-4937489 GCA_002382865.2 Heliothis virescens
AGAGCAACAGCATTTGATACTGCCTCCCAAGTGAAATAGTACCCAACCGTAAAAGATAAATTAATATCGATATGTTTGGTATATGCCCAATGCGATCGGTTAGTTCCTGTATCAATACGATAAGTAGCACTGTTCATTCAATTCTATGGCAATAGTTTATCGCACATCTTGCTCACAACATATGAGCCAACATTGGCAGTAGTAGGGATTGGTTTTTTCAAAGAAATTGTTGCCAATATTGGCTATCCTTCCAAAAAGTGTATAATCACATAAAATATAGGTTTGCAGCGCGAAAGGATATAAGTCGACCTCTTTTGCTTATTGATTTTGTCTGACATACACTACATAGTAAGGTTATTTTGTGATGGGCATTTTTTAATTTGAGGTCAGTTGGAGTAAAAGGTTTACTAAAATATTGTCTGTTGTAAGAAAATGTTTTGATAAATTCCTACAATATAAATTTTTTCACCCCCTTTTTGGTATAACTTGTAGGCTGGTTAGAACACGATGTTTATCCTACTGAAAGATATTTACAATAAAATTCTCTTATAGGCGAAATCAATTATATAAAGACAACGATAGTCCTATACAAAGAAGTTTCCTGAAAACAAAGTAATATATAAATAATTAATAATAAGGCTATTAACAATATCCAAATATCTATGCTAAAGTCCTGCCTTGTTTGTACCTATCGAGGACAATGTGGTTAGAACCTCAGTTCTTTGACCTCTATTAGTATTTGTGACTGTTATTCCTTTTTTCAAGTTGATGTTAGCCTTCAGACAGGACTCCGTTTCGCTCTTGACCACAGATTACAATATCTGTAACATGTTGCGCTTGAAAAACTTAATGCAATTTCCAAGCTGTGAAAATATACAGAGATAATGTTCTGATGTATTATGTGTGAAACAAGCATAGGTTATATATTTATCTTTCGGTATTTATAAAGAGTTTAAGCTCGAGATTTTTTAAGTATTTATACAAAATAAATGTTAAGTAAGGTGTTTGTTGTTGCCTAAGTTGTACTCCTGTTCAATGATCGATTTATATCGACTTCGACTTTTTAACAAGAAAATTCAATACTTTATAGACATACGTTTTCCGCGCGTTTACTACTCGCATCTCCGTTGGTGAATTTACTGTCCGTACCGGATAAATATATGCCTATGTCACACGTGGATAATGTAGCTTTCGAAATGGTGAAGGATATTTTTAAAATCGGTCCAGTGTTTTTGAGCCTATTCCATACTAAACAAACATCAGTTTTCCTCTCTTTATATATATAGTTATAGATTTATTTCTATTGAGGTTTGATATCAAAAACTACTCTTTTGTATGGAATATCCGAATCTTTTTCACAAGTGTTCCGACAAAAATATTTTCTATTGTTCTTGACCGTTGTCGTTCAAGCCTGACTGATTGGTGCCTATTACTTATATCTATCCAACGATTTTCGATTTAGATATTAGGCAATTTGACAATTAGTTCCAAAAATATTTTCAAACGAATCAAAAATAAAAACAAAGAATGAATAAAGATTTTTTTAAAGCCGGTTTCTAAGTACACTGATTGGTTTTTCGCGGGTGTAATTTTTAGATTCTCTTCTAGTCCCCAAACAATGGGAGTCGGGGATCCCATGTTTCCTGGAATTTCCGGTATGCGTGGTAGTTTGTTTCTTTTTTTTTTCTTATTTTTTTTTTTATTTTTAAAAAAATTTTTTTTTTTTTTTCTTTTTTTTTTCTTCTTTTTTGTTTTTTTCTTTGTTGTGTGTGTCCATCATTTATTCCCTTCTTTTCTTTGTTTTTTTTTTTTTTCTTTTTATTTAATTTTTCTTTTTTTTTTTTTTTTTTTTTTTTTTTTTTTTATTCTTTTTTTTGTTACGTTTCTTTTTTTTTTTTTTTTTTTCGATTCTTTGTGTTTCTTTTCTTTTTCTTTTTATATTTTTTATTTGTTTTTATTTTTCTTTTTTTTTTTTTTTTTATTTTTTTTATTATTTTTTTTTTTTTTTTTTTTTTTTATTTTTTGTTTTGTTTGTTTTTTTTTTTTTTTTTTTTTTTTTTTTCTTTTTTGTACTTTCTTTTTTTTTTTTTTTTTTTGTTAGTTATATTTTTTTTTTTTTTTTTTTTTTTTTTTTTGTTTTTATATTTTTTAAAAATATTACGATACAAGGGAAAACTTGTGCTATTACTGTAAAAATACGCAGACATTTTATTATGTCACTAAAATTGCATTAAAACGTGACCTATCACCAAAATGGCGCCATGTTTAGATAAAAAAAAACAGTATTTTGTCATTTATTTGAGTTGTATGAAAATTACAACGATACTCGTTTATTGTGATCTTATATAACTTTTATTGATAAATTTCCGGACTCGAATTAATTCGGTAAGAGGTTTATAATAAGGGTAACAGATAGTGTTATTTATTGTTGTGGTAATGATTATACTGCAATTTTCGAGGTTCGTTCTTATCTTTTTTTTATCGATTTTTAAAGGAGTCGATTGTTTTACTTTGCCACATTTAGTTGGAAGGACGGGACATTTTCTTTTTTCAAATCTGCGGACTATAATGTAAGGTATTTTCGAACCTGTGCCCACCAGCCGACCTACTGTAATATAACTCGATACCTAGAATACTATTTAATCTCAATACGAATGTTTCACAGTCTACATCTCTCATTAATAAAATAGTACGATTAAAATCGTCACGTGCCCACGATGAAAAACTTATCATTACGGAAACAATGTTTTAACGGCAGGCGGTGACTTCCTTATTGTCCATTTTCAAATTAAGCCAACTTTTGTTGAACAAACTAAAAAAATTAATTAAAATCCAATGAGATAATTTTCTTAGCAATTACAGTAAAATTACTAAGCATTGAATGAAGGAAAGCTTATTAAATTTTTTTACATCATTTATGTGGCTAGACAGTGAATCATAATATTTTGCGCACATTCGCAAATTTAAAAATCTGGTATCCACGTAACAAAAAAACAATTTCACGGAACAAACTCGCGCGCAATCTCTGCGTAACAACTTTGACCGCCAATTCCTCTTATTCTTTTTTGTTACATTTTTGTTTTTTTTTTTTTTTTTTTTTTCTCTTTTGTTTTGTTCGTATAATTCATATATTTTTATGATGCTAAAACACTGCTGGATATATCCCAGTCTTAGATTTTTTTATCGTGGCACAACTTCTCGACTTCATTATGAACGTCAAGTGTGTAAACGTGGACCTGTTCACCGAAGTAGAAGCATCGTTGGCCAGTCGTATCGGTCAGTCTGATCTCAGAGGTAAGACAGAGCAATGGCCGAGAAAGAGTTGAGCAACCAGTCTTACCAAGGGGTGCCAGGTTGTCCAGGTAACTGGGTTGTGGAGGTCAGATAAGCAGTCGCTCCATGCAAAACACTGGTTCTCAGCTGCATCCGGTTAGACTGGAAGCCGACCCCAAAATAGTTGGGAAAAGACTAGGCAGATGAGATGATGTAAAGTTGACGCCGGTTTTCACATGCTTTTTGTATTCTAGGCTAAATTCTGAAAAAGCGGCCAGTTTCAGTTCTAGATGGCTACCTAACAGAAAATGCCATAAAAATGTTGTCAACATTTTGTAAAAACATATCTATAGCACTATCTATTAGATAGGTAACTAGAACTTTATCTGTAACCTGTAAAACTGGTCGTACGTGTCGAAAAACAAAACGTTTTAACTAACATAATAATTATATTATTTGATAGATTTTCCTGTTAGTGACAGGACGGAAATTGTAGTGGCCATCCCTTTTGTGTTAGTAATGTGTGTTTAGTTTTGTTTACTTATTTATGAAAGGTCGGAATGATAAATTAACGGTAAACGGATAAATTATTTGATGGCACCAATTTTCTTTTTGTGACAGAACTTGAATTGGGGCAAAACAATTACATAGCATCAAAAATTTAAAGATTTTTTTTTATATCATCAGCCTTTTTATTGTCCCACTGCTGGGCACAGGCCTACTGTCTCACAGAAAAGGATTAAGCATTAATCTCTACGCTTACTCAATGCGGGTTAGTATATAACTAATCATATAGTTTTTCTATATAACCATAAAATATTTTATAGTCTTTATGAAAGAACGGTTGTATTCACAATGAAAGACAACCAATTAAAATGTACCGCATCGACAACTATAAAGCTGAAACCTTCATCCATCTTTACTCGGTTGAATAATTTCATTGTAGTGAACAAAAAATCCTTTCAACTTTTTGAAAAACAAAAGCCTGATCAAAGTGCTATGGAATAAAAGCTTAAATTGAGACGAAACAGTTGACAGACTATACAAACTGCATACTAGCTTTTCAGATAAAAGATAGATAGATAGATAAAAGATGTCTGCAGACATTATATACCTATATACACACTATATTATTGTAAAACTGTGGGGTTTTTAGTTGCTATAATAAAAAAAGAACCAGCTAAGTACGAATAGGACTCATGCACGAAGGGTTCCTTACCATTTTACATAATACGAGCAAAAAACACGATTGTTATTGTATGCCCTTAAATTATTTATTTTATTTTTCAGTATTTGTTGTTATAGCGGCAACAATAATACATCTTTTGTGTGAATGTTAACTGTCAAATTATCTCGATTCACGAGATGCAGCCAGTGGCGTAGCTAGGTAACCGCGGGCCCCGGGGTAAATAGAAAAATGAGGCCTCGCTTTAAAGGAAAAAAGAAAGGGATATGTAACATGCGCGAACAGAGCGAGCTTTTTTTTATTAGTATTCTGAGTAAGTTCAGGGGCCCCCTCAGGTTCATTCGAGCGGCCCCCTGAGCTTAGGGGCCCCGGGGCACTGCCCCGGCTAGCTCCTTCGTAGCTACGCCACTGGATACAGCCTGAGGATGGACGGACAGACGGACAGCGAAGTCTTAATTTTACCCTTTGGATACGGAGCTCTAAAAATGTGCCTACAAAATAGCTTGTTTGACCTAAACACAAACTTTCCACGTCTTACATTATGTAACAAATGTCATATACATATACATATACGTATGTATGGGCACATAAAATCAATATTACGTTTGAATAATAAGCACACGTCTAAAGGTGACACGAAAGGCCGCGAGCATCAATTTATAATAAAAAAAAGTTCGTCTCTCAAATAATAACATTCATAAATACTTTGTTAGAAAAACCATTTTCATTCCGACGGCTGAAACAAAAGCTTTCACAACGTATACCTGGGTATAGGTATATGTATATGTATAAGGCTGGGCGCAAACGAGCCACCTGCCTCTGGCTGTCGACAAGCTGCTCACATGATTATAATTCATACATATATTTTTCTATGGAAACGCCATAGATTTGAAAAATGTATATTGAGTTTTATATATTTGAAAATATACATAATTTCTACCAATTTATTTGCTTCTAACGATTGGTAGCCACTGAAAGTTCGTGGCAACGACCCCAGTCGATTGTGGTCGGTGGCAAGTTTATGTCGACCCTAAGTGTAAACAGTAGTTCTACTTTTGTAAACAACTTAATGGACTCATTTAAAATTTGTCCGGGAGTTTGATGCGCCTCTTCTTCTTTCTAGCAAAAAAATATGGGAAGTGGTGAAGGGCGGGCGTTTTTGAGGCTGTCTCATGTAATTTTGACGTTCGAAAATTGATATTTTTCAGCCTGTTTTGAATAAAAGCTTTTTGAATTTGGTTTTGAAGTTCTTTTTCAAGATGCAGCTAGAATTTTTAACTTAGTTTCTAAAAAGTAACTGAAATTAAACTAAATTTTCCTCAGCATTTTCCTTCTTCCACTCGTAGACGAGTATTGTATAAATTCGTTATACGATTAAACTTACAATGTAGCAAATAACAGGTAAAAGTTGGTAACAGGTTAAATAAAACAGTTTAAAATGTAACACTGTAAAAGCTAGTTAATATAGGGATTACTCCATAGTACCACAGTTAATGAGTTAAGTTTACTTAGTTAATACATATTTTCATTTTAACTTCTAAAGCAGTATTAGTGAGTTTTGATTAGTGGGTACCTAAGTTTAAAGTAGTTGATGTAGTATATTGAAGTAGTGATAATGGGTGGAGATCTATTGGCAGGCGTTATACGTACAAACAGCATTTCAGGTTACCACAATCTGTCAAATTTCTGCAAAAGATTTTCAACCTTATCACAATAGATGTAGGTTAATTTTTGATTGGTAAAATTTGACAGATTCGGGTACTGCGACCTGCTGTTGTCTGTATATACCACATATTTATGTTAATAAATCTATACTTAATTATAATCTGGAGGGTTTCTTCAATTGAACGAGCTAATCTGGGAACAAATTTGAAAATTCTTGCACGGTTAGACAAGGTAATTTATTGAATAAGGATATATGTATACCTACTTAATGAGCTTTTGCTATTTCATGTTAGTATAGACTAGTATTAACTTTAACTGAAACGCAAAATCATATTAAAATTTTTAGAACCCCCCTTAATATACCGCCCCATACAATAAACGTGTAAAACCGCAAATAATAACTTATTTGTATGAAAAACAAAGTTATTTTTGCTGCTCGAAAAATGATTATATTTTGGCTAGTTGTAGGTAATAGATAATTTCTTTACTCATTGATAATGGTACGGAACTCTTCGTGCGCGAGTCCAACTCGCACTTGGCCGGTTTTTTATTCATATGAAATCTCCAACTATTATTTTACTTCAAAATAAAGATAAAAACTCTTGCAAAAATAATTTAATCTCGCTGCAGGTCGTATTTCAAAGCAGAAAACTCGCAAACTGGTTCCATGGTCCAACTAATTTAAAGCTAGTAAATTACTTGTCTGACTTACGTAAGTACCGCCCAAGTGTATGGTANGTCTGCAGACATTATATACCTATATACACACTATATTATTGTAAAACTGTGGGGTTTTTAGTTGCTATAATAAAAAAAGAACCAGCTAAGTACGAATAGGACTCATGCACGAAGGGTTCCTTACCATTTTACATAATACGAGCAAAAAACACGATTGTTATTGTATGCCCTTAAATTATTTATTTTATTTTTCAGTATTTGTTGTTATAGCGGCAACAATAATACATCTTTTGTGTGAATGTTAACTGTCAAATTATCTCGATTCACGAGATGCAGCCAGTGGCGTAGCTAGGTAACCGCGGGCCCCGGGGTAAATAGAAAAATGAGGCCTCGCTTTAAAGGAAAAAAGAAAGGGATATGTAACATGCGCGAACAGAGCGAGCTTTTTTTTATTAGTATTCTGAGTAAGTTCAGGGGCCCCCTCAGGTTCATTCGAGCGGCCCCCTGAGCTTAGGGGCCCCGGGGCACTGCCCCGGCTAGCTCCTTCGTAGCTACGCCACTGGATACAGCCTGAGGATGGACGGACAGACGGACAGCGAAGTCTTAATTTTACCCTTTGGATACGGAGCTCTAAAAATGTGCCTACAAAATAGCTTGTTTGACCTAAACACAAACTTTCCACGTCTTACATTATGTAACAAATGTCATATACATATACATATACGTATGTATGGGCACATAAAATCAATATTACGTTTGAATAATAAGCACACGTCTAAAGGTGACACGAAAGGCCGCGAGCATCAATTTATAATAAAAAAAAGTTCGTCTCTCAAATAATAACATTCATAAATACTTTGTTAGAAAAACCATTTTCATTCCGACGGCTGAAACAAAAGCTTTCACAACGTATACCTGGGTATAGGTATATGTATATGTATAAGGCTGGGCGCAAACGAGCCACCTGCCTCTGGCTGTCGACAAGCTGCTCACATGATTATAATTCATACATATATTTTTCTATGGAAACGCCATAGATTTGAAAAATGTATATTGAGTTTTATATATTTGAAAATATACATAATTTCTACCAATTTATTTGCTTCTAACGATTGGTAGCCACTGAAAGTTCGTGGCAACGACCCCAGTCGATTGTGGTCGGTGGCAAGTTTATGTCGACCCTAAGTGTAAACAGTAGTTCTACTTTTGTAAACAACTTAATGGACTCATTTAAAATTTGTCCGGGAGTTTGATGCGCCTCTTCTTCTTTCTAGCAAAAAAATATGGGAAGTGGTGAAGGGCGGGCGTTTTTGAGGCTGTCTCATGTAATTTTGACGTTCGAAAATTGATATTTTTCAGCCTGTTTTGAATAAAAGCTTTTTGAATTTGGTTTTGAAGTTCTTTTTCAAGATGCAGCTAGAATTTTTAACTTAGTTTCTAAAAAGTAACTGAAATTAAACTAAATTTTCCTCAGCATTTTCCTTCTTCCACTCGTAGACGAGTATTGTATAAATTCGTTATACGATTAAACTTACAATGTAGCAAATAACAGGTAAAAGTTGGTAACAGGTTAAATAAAACAGTTTAAAATGTAACACTGTAAAAGCTAGTTAATATAGGGATTACTCCATAGTACCACAGTTAATGAGTTAAGTTTACTTAGTTAATACATATTTTCATTTTAACTTCTAAAGCAGTATTAGTGAGTTTTGATTAGTGGGTACCTAAGTTTAAAGTAGTTGATGTAGTATATTGAAGTAGTGATAATGGGTGGAGATCTATTGGCAGGCGTTATACGTACAAACAGCATTTCAGGTTACCACAATCTGTCAAATTTCTGCAAAAGATTTTCAACCTTATCACAATAGATGTAGGTTAATTTTTGATTGGTAAAATTTGACAGATTCGGGTACTGCGACCTGCTGTTGTCTGTATATACCACATATTTATGTTAATAAATCTATACTTAATTATAATCTGGAGGGTTTCTTCAATTGAACGAGCTAATCTGGGAACAAATTTGAAAATTCTTGCACGGTTAGACAAGGTAATTTATTGAATAAGGATATATGTATACCTACTTAATGAGCTTTTGCTATTTCATGTTAGTATAGACTAGTATTAACTTTAACTGAAACGCAAAATCATATTAAAATTTTTAGAACCCCCCTTAATATACCGCCCCATACAATAAACGTGTAAAACCGCAAATAATAACTTATTTGTATGAAAAACAAAGTTATTTTTGCTGCTCGAAAAATGATTATATTTTGGCTAGTTGTAGGTAATAGATAATTTCTTTACTCATTGATAATGGTACGGAACTCTTCGTGCGCGAGTCCAACTCGCACTTGGCCGGTTTTTTATTCATATGAAATCTCCAACTATTATTTTACTTCAAAATAAAGATAAAAACTCTTGCAAAAATAATTTAATCTCGCTGCAGGTCGTATTTCAAAGCAGAAAACTCGCAAACTGGTTCCATGGTCCAACTAATTTAAAGCTAGTAAATTACTTGTCTGACTTACGTAAGTACCGCCCAAGTGTATGGTAGGTACAGTCGACAGCAAGTCAGTATACACAAATCTGTCAAATTTCTGCGATCGATTTTCAACCTTATCACAATAGTGGAAAGTTAATGTTCGATTGGTAAAATTTGATAGATATGACAGATTTTAGGTACACTGACTTGCTGTCGACTGTACCTATAGCATAGTAGGTATATTTGCTCGTAAGTCGTTCCTGTGACATTGTTCCGCAGTGTTTCCGTGACAAAGCAATTATGGGGTTTACCAAGCAATCGGATGGAGCAATGTGAAAGAAAGAAATAAAACTTGCTTTCAGGAAATTAGTTCGTTGCTGATGCTTGTTTGTTTTTTGTTATTAGCACCTTTTGTAGCTGCAGTAATTACCTAACAAGCCCTGGTGTCAGTATTCTCAAATTCGCCTGACGGTCCTTGGCGTGGAATTCGGATTTATTAAGAAAAGCTATTTAAAAATGGTCACATTTTCCTTTGAAGTAAGTGCAAAATCATATACTTAATACTATTAGTTTTTGTGTTTTCTTTATGAAAAGTCCCATAATTCTAGATAGGTACTTAATAAGTACCTACTCGTTTGCTGCTACACTTTGATTTTATCTACATAATGCCACAATGCACTTAGCGCACCTGGTGAATGTCTGACTATCTAAGGTCATAGTCCCTGAAAGCAGCATTTTTTTTCATGAAATGAAATAAAAAAATCTTTATAATTTGAGGATAAAATGATGTGGGATTTTGAGAACTAATTTTTAGACGTACGTTGATTCAAGTCACGTTCTTCAATATAATATGAACTTATACGTGTGTATTATGTAATATTTATTAAGAAAATCTTTCTGCTAAATGGAATTATTTATTTTCTAACTACGTAATATAAATCACTTTAACACGCAAAAATTTTTGTTTTGGAAAGTTCGCTGAAGTTTGCTAAGTATGTTGGCACGTTTAGGAGAACGTAACATACTAGCTGTGTGACGCGTTTCTGCTCGAATTTTGGTAAAATACTTTACGCGTTCAATCAATGACTGATTAAAGGTAGATAATAAGGAAATTTCTCGAGGAAACTTGGATTATTACAAGGCTGAAATCACCAACCCGCATTGAGCAAGCGTGGTGATTAACGCTCAATCCTTTTCTGTGGAGGAGGCCTGCCCAGCAGTGGGACGCAAAAAATGCTGATGATGATGACTTTACGCGTTCTCAATATTTTTATTATCTTAAACTTTAATTTAGTTTGGTTTGGACGTATTCAGACATAGTATTTAGTGAGATACCTACATAAAATTAAAGTTGGTACCTATATGAAATGGGTATCCGAGGACTAATTTTCATTTCGTTTTGCATTTTATATCCGAGTGTACTTCACTACTAGGTATCTACGAGTGGTGTTTAAGCGGGGGACGAATTCGTTTTCATATGAAAATGAAGCTTTTTAATTAAACATCAAATGGAAGTGGATATTCATGAAATACTCGTGTTTTGATGATTTGTTTTATTCTAGAAGGTCTGTGTATGTAAATTTGGAATAGATTGAATGTCGTTTTGATTATTTATGAGAATAATATAAATGGTATTGTTGATTTTTTTTAACATACCTAATTTATTCAAAGAGCATCTAAAATATAGGACGTAATTATGTTTGAAACCCATTAATGGGTCTCCAGCGAAAATTTCGCCAAATTAAATTAGAAAGAAAAGAATAAAATATTTTTAGAAATTTTCAAACATTTATATGAAGATCACGTACATACATAAATCTACCTTTTGACAGAATATATTACCTACAGAAATTGAAATAGGTACTACTTTTATATATTAGCTAGTATATTAGAGTAAGGTACGTACATAAATCATAGGAATAAATGATATATTACACAAATGAAATTTCTTCGCGTTACGAGATATAACTAATGTTTATGAGCTCCTATAATGGTGATTAATTAGACATGGAAAATACATTTGTGGAGATTGATGTTGTTATGCCAAAATCACTTGGCAGGAAATTTTAAATATTTTTTATCGGAATTGCCAGTAAAGACGACAGCAGATCAACCTTGCTGAATCTGTAAAATTTTACCAATCGAACATTGATCTCCCACTATTCAGATAAGGTTGAAAATCTAATGAAGAAATTTGACAGATTGAAGTAGATTTATGTGTTGGCGTCTGTATATAGGTTTCTTTGAAAATGCAATAAAATTGATTTGATGCGATCGAATTGGTTCGACTAAATAAACAAACTCCTTCCAACGAAAAAGCAAGAAATCCTGAAACTTCCACCGGCTACATAGTTCAATTTACTTTTTCCTCAAAAGAAAAAGTAAGAACGGGATTAGTTTAGCAAAAAAATATATATCGAACCATTTCCCTTTAGCGTTATTTATTCGGTAGGTATCGTACGGCTTCAAACGGCCGGCTCCGGTGTTGTGGCTCGCTTCAAAAGCCGGACGGTCCGGTAATGCGAAACTTCGATTTTCACTTACGTTAACACTATTCGATATTTTCCATACATTTTATACGTTTATTCAGGCTTGTGGTGGCTATTTGATGTTCTGTAAGTGACGTGGGGTCGATTTATGTGTAAGTTAGCTTAAAGATCTGAGTATTACGAGTATGTTGTAGTTAGACTATTGCCTACGGGTATATAGGTAATCGATATCAAATTCGCGCTGATGCCAATCAATAGAGATCTGGCTTAGAAATCTGATAGTATATAAAGTTGTTTGTAAGACTCGAACAAAAGATTGTTCTAGAAAAATAATAATACAAGACCTCGGGGTTTGAATCAATAAGAACGTTCTTATCTAAACACCATTTTGCAAAGCTTTGACCGGCCGCGACGCCGCGGGCTCTCAATTTGAACGCTTAAACAAACATGGCGACCTCAGAATGCTTTTAGAACCTTTTTTATTTAAATTCAAGATAACTTTATTCTGAATATTTTATGTACAATATCACAGAAAATAAAAAATAATATTATTATATTTTCGTAATACAATTTTGAAGGGACATACATCCATTACTTTTTGTAATATGTTGATGTATGTTTAGGACGTTTTGTAGTTTATTTTCATACTTGATATGAGTTTTATGGATTTATACTTTCGGCTGGTATGAAAATTGAAGATACATTTTCTACTAGACCAATAAGAAAGAAAATATGTAGGTCAGAATATTGTGAAGGCCTACAACAAAAATTTGGACAATTTTTATTACTTGAACGTTACATGTAGAATCGAATTAGAAGTGTATAAAATTGAATTAAGCCCAATTTTGCAAATATTTTAAAATCGCATGAACTTAGTTTAGAGGGTATGTAATTAACCATTTAAAAGTGTGTGAATAATGTATCCTAAGTCCAATCCAAAGCAGTAAATAAGTAGGTATCTGAAGTGATATCGATTAAACTGTTACGTAAAAGTTAGAACATTGCCTAAAGCCTATTTGGGAATATAATAATTAATATTCAAATTGTGTATATTTGTCCGATACGCCTAGTTATCCAATGTTTGATAAGCTTGTTACTATCTCCAACATGACGTAGGTTATACAAATGTTTCGAAATGTACTCCAAATCGATTAAGTATGGGTCTGTATCGAATACGCTTTTATTGTGATTGTACCACTACACAGCACTTTTCTTTGTGATCATTCGTTTACCAAAAGCTTCCCTTCAGTCCGTTGATAAATTATGGACAGAACTTTTTTGTCGGCCGTTTCTTCGCTTTATTGAGAATAACTATTAATTAAGCCGTCTTTCCTTAGGCCGTATCCCAAAATGGCCAAGTTTTTATGGACTCTAAGCCTTTAGAGTGCCTCTTTCAAGTTCAAATTTTCTAAGACTGTTTGGATCCTTAAGTAAGTAAAAGGTCTTACACTGATTTATTAGGTTTTGCGGGAGTTTCATTGAATATGTTTCGGATATAAAAAGAAAATATGAGGAAACTTTTCTTTTAAGGTCTGTGGTTGGTGTTTTAGGCCGTAAAGTTGGGCTTATTGAGACGTGCAGAAAATAAAAATAAAGGCTATAGAAATACAGTGGGCAACTTGAAGATACATAATTTAAATATGAAAAATAGTTCCGCAAATAGTACAAATACATAACACACATAACACTTTATGTTTCCTCTACGTAGGTACCTCTAAGACACAAAACAAGTCTCATCTCACGCAAAATAATCAAATATCTAGATATATGTATATACTAAGGAGGTTTAATCCTGTAAGTATATCTTATCCAAGAAATTCGTAGCTACAAGGGTAGGGCACTAACATAAATTCAGGGAATTTAACAGAGCATAATAAGTGTATTAAAAGATTAAATTATCTCCGTCGAACGGCGCGAAAATTGCTATTGAACCTGGTACTAGTTTCCGAATGTGCTGTGATTTCATTTGATGAGATGAGACCGGATTAATTACTCTGACATACGAATATTAATTGAGTATTTAGAGGTATTTTAACACGCTTTGTTTTGTATCGTTTTCTTAGAGCTAATTTTCATATTCAATCTGTTTATGCAAAATTGTTTGTAAGCAAGATTTGAGAGGAAAAGTATGAGATATTTTAGTATAATTCTACGTGGAAAGGTTTGTTGTAACAACAGAAATCTGTCGTAATCCTTAAAAATACTTTATCCTTTGTGCTTTGAATTAGTTTTGTTTTTGTATTTTTGCAGGTGATGTAAGAACATGAATAAAATCATATTTAAAGCTCTCGTCTCCTGAGTGGTGCTAACAATAACCCTTCCCGGCAGTAGGATAAAAGAAGAGATGGCTTTTTTCAAATCTTTGCCTTATTTTCTTGAATCTAAACGAGATGTTAAGTCAGAAAATAAATCAAATTGTATGCTATAAGTGCCATGAGTGGTAGTTAGCATCCTCTTGGCACAGTTCGAGCTAAACGAGTTTGCATACATCTTAAAAGATCTACATATTTACGAGAATGGAGGACATTTTCAATTTGTGATGCGATTGAATTATGTTAGCATCGTATATGAGTATTAAGAACGGGAGTTAATCTTTGCAAATAGTTCTGATAAAAGGGGTAAACGGGTTAGCTGATTTCAGATATTAAACTTTAATCTAATTATATCTCGGACACCAAGGACTGAGTAAAGGTGAAAGAAAACATCTTGAGGAAATCTGGACTTTAAAGTCAAAAGTTTTAGGTTAATTTCTTGTCTGCATAAAAAGAGGCCTGTGCCGCTGTGCCGTGCAGTTACTCAATAGAAAGGCTGACGACCTTAAATCTATCAATATTATTTCAAACAAAATTAAATCAAGAAAACCATTTTACTTATTAATCTCACCAAAGAACTTTAAAACTTGGAAGCGCCTTCAACACCAAGTACGATCAAAGTTTACTAATCCGTCTGACCTTTCCACACGCGACGAGTACCTACCTATGTTGACTCTGTAATCCCACAAAGAGGGATTCCTTGCATCCGTCACGCGGTGTATTTCTAACGTTCACATCCAGACAAGTTCACTTTATCTCAGGGATTTACCTGGCCAGTCATAAAGAGGATTTGCCTTTGTCGTGTGTGATTCTGTCAAAGGACTACTGTATATTGCACTTTGCAGCTTACTACACTGAATTTTAAACCCTAAAATTACTCCCCTAAGACTTATTTTAAATCTAGCTCAATTTAGAGGTGTGTGTAACGTTTTTGTCTCAAACAAAGATAAATTTTCATAAAATGGTTTTATGAAGTCAAATGGTCAGTTTAAATGAGTTGGGATGAAGATGATAAAAAAGGGTTCACAATATATTTATTCTGAGGGCGCTTTTTGAATTGTAATGTGTTGCTACTTTAACCACAGTAAATATTGGGATACATATTTTACTTCGGCTCTCAGCTTGAGTTTTGTGGTTTTCTAATAAAATGTTTCTTCAAATACATTACAATTCTGTATAATCAGCTCAAAATATTTTCAGAGTAGAAACTACATATTAGAAAAAAATCTTACAACTACATATGATAGAATATCATTTATTTTACAAGAAATGATACAAAGAAATGATGAAATGGTACAAGCCATTATAATAAAACTTTGCAAAATTAAGAATGAATAGCCTATCCTTGATAGCCCTAATTTGGACCCCTAATAAAATATCCGAAATGATAACTTGAAAAACATTTTTTACACTTAATTTTACATCCGCGCGTACTCCATGAATGATAAAATAAATAGCCAATCTACTCAGAATTGGACACTGAATTAACGTGAGGCCGAAACACACGTCAATTAACAAGCTGTTAATTAAGCTGCAGCTATGAAACCTGCCTGAGAAATTAATATTTATATACAGCATCATGACATTAAATTAAAATTTAACGTGTAAACAAAAGAATTCATCGTATCTTTCATTAAACTTTTTAATTGTATTGACATTAAATGCATTGGTAATTTTAAAAGGGCATTGTAACGAATCGTTCGTATTTAATGGAGTGTTGACTCAAACAATTGAGTGGAATCGATACTTATGCGGAGGGTACTTGAAATCGAGTGTTACGGTTCTGTAGTAAGTAGGTCATTGATTTTAATTATTATTTTGGAAATTATTTTGAAGGGCTATTATACAAAAATTATGTGTTCTTTACTAATGAATAGTAGGTAAGTAGGTAGTCTTATCCCACCTATGTAAGGAAATGCTCTTAATAGCAGTTATAGGTTAAAAATATACAAATACACGGTCGGAATAAGAACCTCATCCTTTTTGGGTAAACGGTTAAAAATATAATTAAAGTCACTGTAATAATTGAACATCAAGAATACAACTCTCATTATCAAGTAAGTTTAGTACAGATCTAAACAGTACCGTTACCAAACAAAAAAACTTTCCTCTTACCTCACTAAAATCTTACTACACAAGACTAGTTCATACAATAGTCTATAGAGAAAACTTTCCCCTTCTATTTCTCATTTGTCCGCCTTTTTACCAACTACAAAAGAACTGCCGACTGTAGTGGGGATTTCGTTGGTACTCGTATTGTCACAAAGCGGGGAGAAAATGGCGTACCTACGATAAATTACACGGAATTCTGTTTCTTTGTGAAGGGCAAGGTCAATAAGGACTGAAACTATAGTTATTGATGTTTTTATTGTATGTATGTTGTGACTGGGTAAGGTATACTATTGGATTGATAAGGACGAAAACCCGGTTATATGTTATTACTAGCTTCCGCCAGCGGTTTCACCCGCTTTCCCGTGGGAACTACTGCGCGCACCCGAAAAAAAAGCAGCCTATAACCTTCCTCGATAAATGGGCTATCTAACACTGAAATATTTTTTCAAATCGGAGCAGTAGTTCCTGAAATTAGCGCGTTCAAACAAACAAACTCTTCAGCTTTATTATATTAGTATAGTTTAGTCACTTTCAAAATGTTACAATACCATAACCATCAGACTCATATCCAACTCCGGTATTACCTACATTGAAAATCTTCACGTAAAATCCTAATAGCTCTTTTCTCGATCCAATAATCGATAACGTCTTTCTACAGGCGCCGTCTTTAGCAATACCGGTATGATCCCTTTATCTTAAGTCCCGCATCATAAGGATTCAGCAAAGTACGGGAATCCATTCGGAAAGTTGAACATTTTGCTCAATTTAATAAAATGGCCGCTCAGCTGGTGAATGATTAGTATTTTCCCGGTTCGAAATTGATTGTAGGTACAAGTTAAACAGTTTGCCTAATGTTTTGCGAAGGCCTCATTAAAATGTATTGATCGGCTGAAACGTGTTCAGCAAAAAACTGACGAGGCACAAAAGGAAAAGTTTTAATTGCTAACTTGTCAATAGGAAAATTAGTTGAGTTTCAAATTAAACATAAAAAAGTTGTACAATTGTATTATTTCTTTTACAATAAGCCGAGTTGGAGAAAGGTATTCCTTCACGCGATCATTAAAATTACATAAAAAGTTTGGAAAGAAAGAAGAAGAAATGCTCTATGCGATCTTGCTCGGCAAGTTGGCGCTGTATCGTGGACTTTTCAAGAAGTTTGTAAAGAAATTGCGAATAAATAAGCGAGCCTTTCTCTGTTCTGTCGGAATTACAGTTTGATAAATAGTATTTGTTGTTGAATTACTTTACATATTTTGAGGATAGCATTAATTATTGTGGCTACCGAGTATCTTCGGTATCCCAATGGTAATCCGACTGAGGGCTTATTAGATTGTAAACCCAAATATGTTTCCTTAAAAATACATCATAATAAACTCTTTACCATGTATATTTATTCACCAATGTCCCATTTAAAAATTGTCTGCCTTGGTGTTCTGGTCTACAATCCTTTTATTGACATAGAAATCTTCTTGCAGCACTGCCCTGAAGCGGCACTGGTGTCAGCGAGGGTGCTGGCCGCGGAAGGCGCCCCGGCCACACGCTCAGCGTCAGGAGTGGAGCGCCGCCCTTCTGCACCCAGGCCTCCTCTCTGCAAGAGGGGATCGGGATCACTACTGTCGGGGTCACCGCCTACATCCAGGTATTTTATTCCATTAAAAGAATATACTTTTGTGAAAAACAATGTATTTTCATATGAACACTAACTTACCTATAGAAAATTACGACAAATAAGAGTTATTCTACAGTTATTTACGTACATCATACTGTCATTAAAAGCTCCAGAAACACAAACTTGTAAGCCATATCTACGTGTAGGTACAATATATCACGGAATTCGTAGCCTTGTAGCGTACACTAATGAGACTACGCCGTAGCATTTCGTAGGCAAGACCACAGGTACACTAACAAGTTAGACTGTGCACGACTTCTGTGTCTCTGTGTGTGTATGTACTCACACTAGTACTCCTTAATACCTATATTACCTGAACAGTAGTCGGCGTGAAGTTCTAACAGGGTTAGTTTTCTAGTCTAGATTGAAAAGTTTGTTTTGTAACATTTTAAACACGGTGTTGCTAACTACAGTGCTCTCAACACTTCGTTTAGATTGCTTCACGCTGGGCGAGTTTAAAAGGAAAATGGCGTGGTGGTGAGTTTAATTATGAACTTTCCGGACTAAGTCAAACACATATGTGGTAGTGTAACGGTCTAACATAGTAAATACTTTTTAATACGACCTTTTCTGTAACATGTTGTGATGAAGCATAGGGATTCTTTTTCCTCTCTCCATAATTATATGAGATTTTTTTCTAAAAGAGCCAAATTAAACTAATGAGGAAACCACTGACATAATTTACGATGCTGAACTTCTTTGTTCTGTAATGGTTTAAAAATGGCTTAAACTTAAATCATAAAACTACTTCAAAGTAGAATAGAAGCGAAGGTAAAAATGTTTAAATATACATGATCATTTATTGCAATCAAGATGAAAAATCTATACTTCTATACTAATATTATAAAGAGGAAAACTTTGTTTGTTTGTTTGGTTGTAATGAATAGGCCCAAAAACTACTGGACCGATTTTAAAAATTCTTTCACCATTCGAAAGCTACATTATCCACGAGTGACATAGGCTATATTTTATCCGGGTACGGGCAGTAATTCCCACGGGATGCGAGTGAAACCGCGGGAAAACAAAGTTTTTCTCTTTAATAATATAGTATAGAAGTATAGATTTTCATCTTGATGCCACATAAATTGATCATGTATATTAAATCATTTTTGACCTTCGCTTATCTACTTTGAAGTAGTTTTATGATTTAAGTTTAAGCCATTTATATAAACATTTACAGAACAACGAATAGTTCAGCCATCGTAAATTATGTTCAGTGGTTTCCTCATTTATTTAATTTGTCTTTGGTAGAAAAAAATCTCTTATAATTATGGAGAGAGAAAAGAATCCCTATTGCTTCATCACAACATGCTTACAGAAACGGTCGTATTAAAAAGTATTTTACTATGTTAATGACGTTCTACACTCACCACATATGTGTTTGACTTAGTCCGGGAAAGTTCATAATTTAAACTCACCACACGCCATTTTCCTTTTAAACTCGCCCAGCGTAAGCAATCTAAACAAGTGTTGAGAGCCAACTGTAGTTACAACCCAAACCAAAACCCAAAAACAAACCATACAGCCTGATATTAACTATATACAAACCACCAACTTTCAATCATAGCACTCAAGCAAACTACCCTGTTGAAACATAATCCGCAACAGAACCTACTGTTCAACGGATAACAAATATAAGGTATTAAGGGTACTAGTGTGAGTACATACACACACCAAGCTAGACACAGAAGTCGTGCACAGTCTAACTTGTTGTCGTCCTTGTGTCTTGCCTACGACAAGCTACGGCTGCGTAGTCTCATTAGTGTTACGCTCAAGGCTTTACGAATTCCGTGATATATATGTACCTACACGTAGATATGGGTTAACAAGTTTGTGTTTCTGGAGTTTAATGACAGTATGATGTACGATAAATAACTGTAGAATAACTCTTAACTCTCTCTT